>RWJK01001844.1:0-97558 GCA_004335835.1 Scenedesmus sp. ARA3 | reverse complement strand
TGGCCCCACCTCACACACCCCTTGCCCCCTCGCATGATCAGCACTCGCGTGGGCCCAACCCACACCGCATGGCACGGCCAGAGCATGCCAGTTGGCACACACCCACACATGACCAGCACACTGTGCCAATGCCATGTCGCTGGCGCCACGTGGCCCGTGACTCACCTCAGCCTTGTCAGAGTGGAGTGTGCCCAACAGTGGCAGCGGCTGGTGGCCTGGTGCTGATGGGTAAGCCTTCAATGCGGGCCTGCAGCCAAGCAGGCAGCTGCAGCACGGCGCTGTGGCCGCCACAGCTGCAGTGAAGCTGCAGCTGCGCAGCCAGAAGGGCAGTGCTGGCTCAGCAGCCCTCAGCATGAGCTGCCCGCCAGGGAGGGAATATTCTGCTCACATGGCAGCACACCAATTGGCTCGTCTGCATTGTTATCGGAAGGGCTGCTTGGTGGCCCGATCTGGAACCGCAGGGGCCAGGTTGTTGAGTCCGCGTTCAGGGTGATGGGATCAATCACCCAAACAAACGCATCCTTGCACTCCTCAAGGAATCCGGCCGGAATGAAGGTGTATCCACACGTCACTGTTGCTCCATTACTGCTAAGCATGACACTGTTGGTGATGGATGAACGAATAGAGTAAGTGTTTAGGGTCGACCCGTACGTGATGCCTGACACATACAAGCCACTGGGCGTCAGCTGCAGTGCCAGACCTTCCACGCGCCCTATGACTTCATCGACCCCATCAGCAAAAAGCCCGCCGCTGCCATCAAGGGCGTAACTGGCACGGATCACCCTCGTTTGTCCGCCTCCAGTAGCCTGTACTGACTGCAAGTAAGTCAAGCTGCAGGGCGTGCAACAGAGGGCAGTGGTTGTGTGAGGCACAACTCGTTGAGCAGCAGTCTGTTGGAGGAGAGCAAGGACAAGAACTCTTGAGTATGCAGCACGCGTGTCTGCTTGCGCTTGATCAGCTGCCCTGCCTGGGGTGACAGCCTGATTGTGCAATGATCCTGCCATGCTGCACCGCTGCACGTTTCAGGGGCAAGCAACAGCTCAGGGCAATCAGCGCTGCGCTCGGCCGGGAGCATGGGACTTCCATGCTTGGTGCAGGAGTACATGTGTCCAACCCCTGTCTACAGCTGCACTGCTGATGGAAAGACCGTTTTGAGATTACGTGCTGTGCGTGCCCTCTTCAAACTGTAACTGTCAAACTGCTGACATCAACAATGCTGTGCATTAGCTGCAACAGAACAAGCAGTGGGCTTGAGTTTGAGCTGCTGCTGCTGCTGCTGTTGCTGCTGCAAGCCAAGATCAGTCCTGCAGCTGCGTTGATGACAGCACACTCCTGTAACCAACACTGTTGTGTCATGGCACCTTGCCAGCTCAGTGCTCACCTTCCTACCACATACACCTTGCCCAGGGCATTGTTGACCTTGCAGCGCAACGTGTCAACACTGGAGACTGCAGCATCGGGAGAGTTATCTCCATTGGTATCTCTTGCAAGGTATGGTGCATCCCGTACCACATTATTCCACCGCTGTGTAACGCTGCTGCCATCCTTGGCATATTTTGCAAGATACTTTATGGGACTGCCCAAGTTTTCCCCGGGTATGAAAG
Source organism: Scenedesmus sp. ARA3 (assembly GCA_004335835.1). NCBI lineage: Eukaryota > Viridiplantae > Chlorophyta > Chlorophyceae > Sphaeropleales > Scenedesmaceae > Scenedesmus > Scenedesmus sp. ARA3. Next base: position 95,954 of record RWJK01001844.1, on the reverse strand, counting down.
ACCTGCGAGCAGTGCAAAAGGAGTGATATATGGAAGAAGCCATGTTCTAGCACGAGTCATGCTGACAGCTGCCGTTCAAGCAGCTTAATTTTGAAGCCACAATTCAAGGGTCAAACCGTCTTTGCTTGAAGCGTTTTGCAGTACACTTTCACTGAGACTTATCATGATGATTAAGTGGCTGCAGGAAAGTGCCGAGAAATCCGTAGGGCCGCGCACCTGACAGTGCTGCTGACAGAAGAAAAATAACCCTGTGCTCTTGCTGACTGCTTTGATGAAAGGTGCATGCTTGAAAGCCAGCGATTTGGGGATAACAAGTTTAACATGCTCTGCTGTCACGGGAGACAGCCCGTCTCTAGAGCCCCAGCCCTGCAGGTAACCTGCAAACCTAGCAGTCCCTTTCTTGAAGCAAGCTAGCTAGCACGAGGGTGCACTGACAGTGGCAGGGCATGGCTGGCGTGCTGCGCTGCAGCGACGCAACGATGACATGACCTTGCTCACCTGCCACAGACGTAAAGGTCTCCAGCAGCGTCCACATCAGCATCATCCACCAGGTTGAACCCTGGCTGGCCCACGTTGCGCGTTGCAGTGCTTACCACACTCAGACTAGGTGACACCTGCAGAACATAGAAATCATATGTGGTTGCCAGCCGTAAGCCACGCTGCCGACACAAAGCGGCATACATGCCGCCACGCTGCCAACACACAGCCGCTGTGTAGGGGCCAGCCACTGAAGCAGCCAGCAAGTGCCATTTGCAAGCGATGGCGCATAGTGTGCTATGTCTGGGTAAAATAGCATCTGTAGTATGGCATGTATGCCGCGGCGGCATCGCTTGCAAAATGGCACTTGCTGGCTGCTTCAGTGGCTGGCGTGGCATATGCCAGTCCCTGCTAGCATGCATGTTCAGGCAGCTGATCACATGCGGCGGGTGCCTTGCTGGTCCGAATTTAGAGATCTGCCTCCGTATGACAGCTCATCCAAGCAGATCCAATGCATCTTCTTGAAAGAAACACACCTGGATGAAGAAGGAGCCTTCAAGGTTGCCGCCTGCAGTTTGGGTCTGGCCAGTAATCCACAGCGCGCCCTGTTGCGTCAGCACCACCCCGGTGACAATGACCCTCTTGCTGGATGTAGTGGTCGTGGGATCTGCCAGCCCGAGTGTGGATATGTCCACGTCCACGGCAGCATGGCTGGGAGGAGCGCTGCCTTGCTGTGATATCTTGATCACAACCAGCTTGGTTAGCTTCAACTCATTGGTGGTCACGAGGTACAGGTCACCTGTTGCTTGGTGCAGGTGCAGCATCTTGTTGCCGCGCGGTTCGTCTTGGCCTGGCAGCGGCACTTGGTAGCTCCACACCCGGGTTGCGTCACCTGCAGGGTGCACCACAGCAGGATGACAGTTGGTGTGGCCTTCCAGTTATGACCGCCTTCAATGCAAAGCTGGTGATAGTGACATAGGATTTTTAAACTGTGGATCAGGGCTGGCAAAACCAGGCAGCTTAGTGGCTTATGTTCGCAGCACATACATTTTGCAGCCTAAACTCGAGCGGCAGTTGCATTTGCAACCTCTGCACATATAGCTCCGCGTGCTTGCATCCACTGATGTCCATATTCAGTCGTTGGCACGTACAGCTCCCAGACTTACGCAAGTCCACCTTGGCAACATAGATGTCAGGTGGTGTTGTGGATGACCCAGCGTTTGTGAAAAAGCCACTGCCGCTGAGCCCCTCCCTGGGCATGTCGCCTGTTGTGACCGCCAGCACATACATGAAGCAGCCAGATACCACGGCATCCCTGCAACACAGCATATACTGTTGTCTTGGCGTGTCATGCCACAGTCAGACGAACAGCAGCTGTGGACAGCAAGACCTTGACCACAACCACACCAAGACAAACAAACACACAATGCTTCAACATCAACGATGTCCAGGCGCTCGGCAGCGGCAGGCCGCAGGGCTGCCACTTGCATTACATTACATTACATTACATTACATTACATGCTCCACTCAACGAGGAGTGGAAACCTCAGTTGGAGCCAATGAGAGGCTCATAGGGGCCAGCGACTTGCATCTTGCATCTTGCGCAGCGCCCACTTCATAGCAAGGACTTGCACTTGCTCTTGATGGGAGATGCTTCACACGGGCTGCTGTAAGCAGCAAAGCATCACCCCATCCATCTGGCATAAGCAGCAAAGCATCACCCCATCCATCTGGCATAAGCAGCAAAGCATCACCCCATCCATCTGGCATCACCCCATCCATCAAAGCATCACCCCATCCATCTGGCATACAACGGCAACAGGGTTGGCGCGCTGGCCACTCTCGCTGGCCAGCATCTTTGCTGGCGGCTACGTCTCGCACCTGAAGTATTCGGTACCAGCACTGCCCCAGGTCCTTGTGTAGATAACTGTCTTGGCAGTATCACTGGCCACCTTGCGCACAAACAGGTCGGAAGTGCTTGCGCCACCTACAGCACACGTCACAGTCGACAGAGCAGATGCAGCACACATGTATGCTTTGCAGCAGTGCCAGCAGCCTGGTGCTGGCTGACTGGCTTGACGCCGACGCCTACAGAGTTGGCCTGCCAAGTAAAAGTAGGAACGCATGGGTGGCGCCTGGAAATATATACATCTGTAACATGTGTTGACGGAGTGCCACATGCAGAACCTATCCCTGGTATGTGCTTGACGTTGACATTGTCTACCTGAAGTTCCCCTGGCAGTGTGCGCTGGCAAGCAGGCAACAAAACAGCACAATACCCACACGCTCGTGCAAGTGCCATTCGAAATGGTCTTTACATGCATGGCATGTGAAAACCATTTCCAAAGGCACTTGCGCGAGCTGACCACGCAATGCCAGCTGATGCGAAGTGCATTTATGTCTGTTTCTGCAATGACCACAAACGTGAGGATGATACATGTAATCCCCTAAATCCCCTCTCGTCCTCACCCAGGTGTCCCACTGCAATGGTGGCGCCTTGATAGTCCAACAGCGCAGTCCCAGCAGTCTCGAAACTGCCTGACCCAGAAAACTTCAGCAGCAGCAGCAGCAGCAGCAGCAGCAGCGGCGGCAGTACCAGCAGCAGCAGTCTCACTCATTCAGACCACCGGGAGGTTAGCAGGGCAAGCATGACTGCAAAGAAGTTGTCTACAAACTTGCACTAGCTACTGCTGCATCGAACATGCCGCGCATAGCTCTGCAACTTCAGGTTCACTCATCTACACCACGCCCAGGTCATGAACTGGGCAGCAGCAGCGGAAGCAGCAGCATGCTGTGTTACTATCTCAGGCTACGGGTTTGTGGCAGCCGCGGCCCTGTGACTCAGCACAGCTGTCTGCGGCGAGTGCTTGCTGACCTGCTGCATCACCGTAGGAGGAGTACCGGCCCCAGTCATCATGACTGAAAAGAAATCCTGCAAGTGGTGCAGCCGTCAGCAACGTCAGCTCTCTACACATCACCATGTGTGTATGGCTGTGCACTGTGCATTGGCTGACGAACCTTTTGCGTCACACAAACGATGCAAGCGCCCATAACTGCTGATGTGGCCTGTGTGTACATGTGCAGCCGTGCTGGACGTGCACCACATGTAAGTCGATACAACAACAAGGCAGCCACTTCATGTTGGCTGCCGCAAGCACAAGCAGACTCCAGCCAGGACTCAGTACAGCAGTGCAGCGTCGTGACAACATTGAAGAGATAGGCACATGGCATGGCAGTGGCTGAGCAGCTCTGCAGTGCACTTGCACATGTCATACCTTGGGCCCGGTATTTGGATAGAAGTACGTGCTGGCAGTTCGGCCCCCCAGCACAAATACAGGGTCTGTTGACAGTGGCGTCACTGCAGCAGCAGCAGCAGATGCAGCACCCGTTGCAGCACCAGATGGAAGAGAGGCAGCGGGATCAGGCACGTACACTGTACCTCTAGTCAAAAGCAAACATTGGCACATTTTGTGAGGTTGCATTGGTGACAGACAGACTACTGTGGCTGCTGCAAGACGAAACCATACTCCACACTACCTGATGCGCATCAGCCAGCTCTAAACATGCCCAGCTCACCAGCTGCCTGCTTACAATGAACAGCACACACATCCTGGCTGCAGCAATGCTCACAAATGAATGTCACTGTGCCAGTGGCCTCCGCGCCGCGATCGTCTATAAGATAATATGTGACGACGATGGAGCCAGACACGGCCAGCAAGTTGCTGCCAGCACTGGGGGTCCATGTGACTATGAATGCGGCGATATTTGAAACAAGTTCGACAACGCCGTCGCCGTTTCCAAGGTCGATTATGAAATTTGAAAGCTCGGAGGTGTCAGGGAAGCTTCTCAGGCCGCTAGGGCCCACTGCGCTGTCCAGTCCTGCACCCCCCAAGCCATCACCATCAGGGTCGCTGTAGAGGACTTGTATGTTCTGCTGTGCTACAGCGTTGCGGGCTGTCACGACTGGTGGTGCAGTTAACGGCACTGGCGGGTTGTTGTCGAAGACTGCAGCACACGCGACATGGAACACAGCAGGCAAGGATGAACATGCGTAGGAAGCAGCAGATGCGTCGGAGGTACCCCTGGCAGACAGCACATAGATAGTGATCATCACTGATGGCTTGAAGGTTTGCAGATTGGGTCGTGTCGAATGCAACACGCGCTCAAAGCTAGTGGACGCTCTTGCGAGCAAAAGACTGCTGCTGCCGGTGTTTGCTGTGCCGCCAACTTTCTTGGCGGCAACATGCAAAGTGAGCTGGTTGGTTGGCAGGCACATCAACGTGGTTGCTGGCGGCTATTAGCATGTTCGGAGCACGGTGGTTGCTGCAGCGGCACATAGCACGATGCTGCAATGGCATTTGCCCGCTCCAGTAACGTCTATGGATTTGCTGCAGTCACTCACTGCATGAGCCGCTGACGAGGAAACGGCCAGCAATGCACTCCCCGACTGGCTGGACACCGCCTGGTGCGTTGTACCCGGCTTCTGTTTTGCAGCGGCCTGCACATGAATGAGCATGCATGGCAGACCATCATTGTGAAGTGCTGGATAAGCGCAGTTACGTCAGGCTGTAGATACAGTCACTCAAATGTGAGTGCTTGCCAGATATGCTTGTTTGCAAGCAGGATGCCAACAGCACATTTGCATCTTGCACAGCAATCACTCATGTACGCTATTTGTTCTGGCAGGTGATGCTGCTGCAGCAGCATACAGTGAGCTGCTTGGCACTTTGAGCATTGCAAAACAGGTTCAGCCGCAGCAAGTGCAGGGGCTAGCTCTGCATCCATTGCTGTGGCCAGCGCAGTATAGGACTCGTGCTCAGCTCTTGCACAAGGTAGCTGCAATGCTGCTCCAGCAGGCATGCGCACCCACCTGTGCAGCTGTCACCGCCTCTAACATTTTGTGAGCAGGGCCGCCAGTCAAAGCCTGTGGCTGTGTTAGGTGCTCCTGAGCAGCCTGCAGGCAGTAGAGCAGACCAACAGACACACGGTGTGCAAGGCTACCGCACCAAGGCCATGATGCAACGATGCTTAAACCCTCTCCTACACAGCCATCTGCTTGCAATTTGCTGAGGTTGCAGGTCCTGGTGCTCTAAGTCATGCACCGATACAACAGCGAGCTTTGCTTGAAGGTGTGCAGCTTTGCTTTTTTCATGCTAGACTGTTCATCTTTACAACAGGCATACACTTTTCCTTTCTCGTCCCATGCTATGTGCTCATCAAGTTGTGGCTCACTCCGCCAAAGCAATTCCCAGGCCACCGTGGCATGATGCAAGAGGACAACAGCGGCACATTTTGCTTCTGCCTGCAGATAAGGTTCGTGTTTCTGGCAGCTAGCAGCAGGGTCCGACCCTGTGACACTTCATCACGAGGTGCTATATAGCCTCGCCAACTCCAATACCTGCTGTTGCTTCAAGGTTGCGTGCCACTCACTGTTGGGGTTGCACTGCCCTGAGACAGTGAACCGGCGGTCAGCACCACACAGAGCGCTGATGGTACCATCTGCAGTGCTTGCAGTGTAGCCGGGCACGCAGCCGCCTGCGCAGCTGCCGCCGACTTGAGGAGCTGTGGTGCAGCCTGACCAGGTGTAGCCGGGCAGGCTGTTGGGAGGCACGGCACACGTGGCCGGCCCTGCAGCAACAGGCAGGCAGGCAGGCAGGCAGGCAGGCAGGCAGGCAGGCAGGCAGGCAGGCAGGCAGGNAGGCAGGCAGGCAGGCAGGCAGGCAGGCAGGCAGGCAGGCAGGCAGGCAGGCAGGCAGGCAGATGAAGCACAGTTTATGGCCAACAGGCTGTCGCCAAGCTCACTGCATGGAGCAAGCTAACGTCCAAGGGCCATGCACTTCCTGTGGCGCAGCTGGCCCAGGTGAAACCTGGCAGGCTGTTGGGCGGGTTGTCACACCTGGCTGGGCCTGCGGCAAACACACACGCAGCAGATGGGCAGACATGACAGCTTGTGTATGAGCGTGCATGGCAGCAAGTGCACATTGTTGTTGCAATAGACAAACACAGCCTGCACCACGCTACCCAAGCAGCCAAGCATCATGCACTGCCACTGCACACTGCAACAGCCCACACAGCCGCCCTACTGCTTAACACATGTCTGTGTTGGCTGGCAGCATCTATCTCCCAGGTCACACACCTTCGCAGGAGCCCACCAGCTCCCAGCTGCCCTGCTTGCAGGAGGCCGCAATGCCCCCAGTGTAGCCCAATGTGCAGCTGCCCTTGCACGAATTGCCGCTGCTGGTGTTGCCGCTGGAGCAAGGCCAGGCCACGCCAGCAGCAAAGTTGGGAGGGTTGGGGCACGCTGCAAAGCAGGACACAAGGGCACCACCAGCAGCAGCAGCAGCAGCGATGACACATCAGCTCAAGTAGCGGGCTTATTATGTGTCCCATCCAATTGCATTTGGCTGCTCGCCCTCACTATTTAACGAAGCGATTGTCGTTGCCGGCCAAATAGCAGTCATATGGTTGAGGGCACACGCTGCTGCAGCTAGCGCACATAGGCAGCAGGCAAAGCACGAAGCAGGCAGCGCCACTCACGCAGCTCTGTGCAGCTGCCCTGCACTATGTGGCTGCCGGTGACCTGGCAAAATGCTGTGATGGCGCCGGAAGCAGCGTAGCCAGGCGCGCACTGCCCCACACACAGCTGGCCCGCCCCCGCCCTGCCTGAGCTGCATGCCTCCCACACATAGCCGGGCTGGCTGCTGGGAGGGTAGGGGCAGGTGATGGCGGCTGCGGCAGCAGCAGCAGCAGCAGCAGGAGAGCATTTGAGTATGTTGAGCTGCACAGTGCTTGTGTGGCATGCCAGACTCTTGCAATCAGCTGCTTGCTGCAATAGTGAGTAGCAGTGCCACAACAAGGGATGCCAACAAGATGCTACACCTGAGCACATGTGTCACTCAAAATAACTACAGCCATGCATTTCAGCACCGCTGCTAGGAGCATCTGCAGCAGCAGGCATCCTGCAAGCAGACCCTGCCTGTGCTGCCATCAAACATTCAGACTCCAAGCACATACAGAAAAGCAGCAGCCAGACAGCCCAACAGCCAGTCACTCACAGCCAAAGACGCACTCCCCGCTGATGCTGTAGCTGCCGTTGCTGCAGGCTGCCAGCAGCATGCCGCCCAGTGCCCCGGAGCCCTGGCCGCAGCTGCCCAGGCAGTAGCTGCCGCTGGCTGTGGGCGCAGCCTCGCTGCAGGCCCAGGACACGCCCGGGGCCTTGTTGGGAGGGTTGGCGCACGGCAGCGCTGCATGCATTAAGAAGGTAGGCAGGCAGGCAGGCAGGTAGGTAGAGACAGTAAGCTGCTGCATTAGTTTTGACAGTCAAGCTGCACAGGTCACATGTGGGGTCATGTTTGACGATTGACGCAGGGCAGCGCTGCACAGCAGGCAGGCAAGAGGGACAACAGCCAGCTTACATAGCTACACCACCTTCGCCGCATTGCACGACCCAGTGGATGCGACATGGCGAGAACCAAGCAGGTACAAAGTGCAACGCATGCAACAACAATAGTCGCCCTCAACAGCACGCACCTGGAACCACGGGTGGTGCCTCAGCACAGGTGCCGGTGACCAGCCACTGCCCAAAGCTGCACTGCGCGCTGACGCCGGTTGCCGCAGCTGCGCGGCCTGTGCTGCTGCGCTTGTTACGGTTGGGGCAGGTGGCAATGCAGGTTGTGTTGTGTGGGATAGGTGCCGAGGAGTTGCAGCCAGGCCATGGCAGGCCGGCACCCGCCTCGCTTGGCAGGCCGAAGCAAGCTGCGGCAGCAAGGAGCAGCAGCAATGGCATGGCGGCCAGTCGGGGGGCTGCTGTTTTGTAGCCTTATGCTGGGCCAAACAGCCTTGCTGCTCAAAGACAAGATGCTCAGTTAGCGGTTCTGTCCAGTGCTGTGACAACTGCCGGCGCGCCGACGCGCGCGGGTAACTAAAGCTCTGCGCCGACAAAAAAGCGACAGAACTTCTGTCACCACGCCTGTTGTTGAGCCGGATCCCTCTGCTGCCGGGTACCATGCATGCCTCGAGGCCAGAACAGCACAAGCACAGCACACATGGCAGCCGCAAGCATGGGTCACTCACGCCTGGGCCTGCAGGATCCGCTGATCACGTGCCACCCGCGCGCCTGGCAGCGGGCCTGCAGTGGACCCCTCAGCTCAAAGCCAGCCCTGCATGAGGTGGCAGCGCATAGCCCGCCCACTGCCGTGCTGTTACAGTTCCAGTTGGCGGGCTTTATGCCGCGCGGGTTGCCGCTGCAGTCTGCAGGGAGGCAGGCAAGCATCAGCAGCAGCAACACAAGGTCCGGCAGAGGCTTAGTCGTCCAATGGTGTTGCTCCCGCAGTACGCAAGGACCAGCAGCACAGCATGTGCAGGCAGAGGCTCCGCGAGGCCAACCTGGATACTCTCGGCTGCCACCAAACGATCAGCAAGCGGAGGTTGCGATGCGAGGCAGCTGCAACTGATGCCAACCCTGTTGCACAACAGCACACTGCTAGGCAACACACAAGGCCGCATGGCACCACACAACAACCCATAGCACTCACCAGCCAGGCACCGCCCTGCCGCCTTGTCCTTCTTCCACTGCCCAGCCACGCATGAAGCGTACAGCAGCGGCGTGGATGGTGAGAAGCCAGGCGCGCAGCCATCAGCCAGGCAGCTGCTGCCTGATGGTGTGGCCTCTGAGCACTCCCACAGTGCATTGGGCAGCAGCGAGGCATCTGGGTCGCCCTGGCAGCCTGCACGGCAGCACATAGTTTGATTGGTTTGGTGACAGCAGCCAGAAGCAGGCGCAGCAGAGGGGGGCAACTCCTTAGCGTCACACTGGCATGCTGTGGCTGTTGGAAATCAAGACCATGCAACACGCCATACAAAAGTGCATGGCACAGCTGCCGCTTCCGGTGCAGTCAGCAGCACCTACCTCGGGCAGGCTCATCACGGGATCCCTGGTCAGACACGCCTGCAACAGCAGCAGCAGCAACAGCAGCATGGCACCTGTTGAGCACAGCGCAAGGCGCAAGCACCAACAGCACAAGCGTGCACGCAGCATGGTGGAGCACAGGCTGATGGTGCGTTCTTGGTGTGCACCAGGCGCTGGGGTTCTGCCCAAGCTCAACGTGCAGCTGTGTAGCAGCAGCAGCAACAGCAGCAGCAGCAGCAGCAGCAGCAGCAGCAGCAACCATAGCTGTAGCCGCCACACACAGGGCATCCTTGCATGCTTTCTGTTCACTTGCGGCGCCCTTCTGCCGCCTTGCAGCTTCACGAAGCACCCACCGAGTGCCACCAGCTACAAGCTCGCACAGCTGGCAGCTCCGCCAGCAGCAGCAACAGACACAGCGGCAGCTGCCTCACTTCAAATCGCCTCGCCGATTGACACCAGGAACAGCCTCGCAAAACGGGGCAGCTTCAGCCGGTACAGACCGGTATAGCCACATATGGTACACTACAACTGCGAAGCCCTCTGCATCTTCACTCATGAACACACGCTTTGCATGCATGCTGCGCCCTTCTGCCGTCCTGCAAGCTGAGTCAGGACACAAATCGCTGCCAGGTACACCACTGCACAGCCAGGCAGCTCCAACAGCACTGAGCAGCAACATTCATTGCCAGCAGCTGCACGCAGCTCATCCACTCACCGATTGCCACAAGCAGCAGCCGTGGAAACCCTGGCAGCTTGAGCCCCACCAGCCGCTGCAGCAGCTCCAGCTGCAGGGGCTTGGGGGCCAGGCCGGCTGCTGACGTGGCGAGCACACTGAAGCTGTAGCTTGCGGTTACTTCCGTGGCGCCGGCTTGGACTGGCCGGGATGCGCGGCGGCGGGCTGCCTGCAGTTGCAGCGTGCACAGGCGGTTGTGCATTGAGCGGAGCATTGGGAACATGCTGGGGCAGCACCGCAGAATGGTGTGCAGTGCTCTTTGCGTGCTCAGTGGCTAGCTGTGAGCTGCGTTGCAATGGTGGGATGGGCTGCTGCTGGCTGCCTCCTGCATGTGCTTGCACCTGCCAAAGCTGCTGCATGTACACGCTGCAGCTGCAGCACTGCAGGCGCCCCTGTAACAACTGGCGAATGCTAGACGGCCTACTCATGCATCCAGCAGCAGTGCTGAACACAGCCGCTGTGTCAGCTCACCCTGACGCGCATGGCGCAGCCGCCTGCTGCCACGTCATACTCTGCATCACTGTTGTTGCCTGCAGCATCCGCCACTGCATCCTCCACAACTGGCAGCAGCGCAGCCGCCAAACTAACATTGCAGGCGCTCAGCAGCGTCACAGTGGCCAGCAGGCTAGTAATGCCCTGGCCATCTGCTGTCTTGCAGTCAGCCAGCGTGCCTGCTGCCTTACTGCTGCTGCTACCTAGAGGGCACGGCAGGCACCCAACTGCTGTGGTTGAAGCTGGCCCACGCGCGCTGTAGCTACCAGGCTCGCATGGCGCACATGTAGGTCCCTCGTATCCTGCTGCACATGCATCACACACTGTGGATCCTTGCTGTAGTGTGGAGTACCCGGGCTGGCACTGGTTGCACTGTCGCTCCCCCTGCTGTGCAGTCCAGCCGCGCGGGCAGGCCCTGCAGGCCGCTGGACTGCTGGGGTTTGGGACCCAGCCTGCTGCCTTGCAGCACGCGCACTGCCTCGAGTCGGCAGCAGTGCCCGGGGTGTCCTTGCAAGCCTGCAGCAGCAGTAGCAGCAGCAGCAGCAGCAGCAGCAGCAGCAGCAGCAGCAGCAGCAGCAGCAGCAGCAGCAGCAGCAGCAGCAGCAGCAGCAGCAGTACAACAGGTTCAGCTCGGGCTGGCTCACGAAAGCACAGCAGAGTGCGGTGTGTGGTCTGCATGCAGTTGGTGCTGTTCCGAAGATCATCTGACAGTACGGAGCATGGAGCCGCAACACGTCGGCTGCAGTTGCTCCTGCAGCTGCCTCACCTGGCAGCTGCTGTGGCATGCGTCCGTGGTTTCTCCCGGCACCACTGTGCATGTTGAACCCTGCCTGGCAGGTGCCGGCGCTGCTGTGAGTAGCCTGCCAGATGCACTGGCAGGGATGGCTCCAGCTGACTTGTCAATGATTGAGCTGCACTGGCACCTCAGAGCTACGGATGCCAGCGCCAGCAGCAGCAGCAGCTGTGGTGCACTGGCCTGCCTCATGTGGGACTGTTGCCGGATCTTACACTTCAGGGATGCTGCTGCAGTTGGGTGAATATGCGGGATCCAGCTCGTGTTTTCCTTGTATGCCCTGCAGACTGCTGGAAAAGCAGTGCACACACAGCAGAAGGTATAGCACCAGCGCTGGCAGGGATGCTCCAGTCCACACTGTGGCAGCTGTGACAGCAAGCAGAAGGTTTATGCACGTGAGGCGCAACAACAGGGTTGTAGCCGCGTGCTTTTCAACAATGCGCAACAGGTTGTACACACATGAGGAGCTTGCAAAGCGTGCACAGCAGACTCCGTGCATGCTCATATTTCGAGCAAGCTGTGAGTGAAATCATGTATCGCATCGCACGCTGCAGTGCCTAGTGATGGTCGATTGACGCATTTTGAACCCGGTCGTCGCGCATACGCGCGCTGTCTGGGTCTGTAAAGGAGACACGTGGTGCTTTACCTGCCTGGTGCCACGCTACTAGTTGTAGTGTCAGCTGGCTAGGTATGATTCACGTTCAGAAGCTTGCCATTGCCCTAAAGCAAGCATATGTACGCATGGACGCCAACGATCATGCAGCCAATGCTGCGACAGCAGTAGCACACCTGCCAGCCTTTGCTGATCAGACCGCAAGCGGGGTGCGATCCAGCAAGGAGGACCTCGACAGCTCATATATGAAAGATATGAGCAGTGTGCATGCCTTCGTACGGCGGGTCGTGTACTGTTCGTCCGGCCTTCGTTTATAATGGTAGTCACCACAGTGACGTCTACGATTGCAGGCGCCGATAAAAATACAGGTGACCTCAGAGAATGCCAACGAGCACAAGCCACAAAAAACGGTTTAAAAGTATGTTTGAAACACAGGAGCCTCAGTCACCGGCAACCCTAGTGACCCTAGTGACCCTAGTGGCCACCTGCGAGCAAATTTACAACACGTTGATGTACGCTTGCTGCTTGTTAAACTGCTGATAACTATGACAGAATGACGCCAGCCACCTGCTCTTCAGCACGCTGCCTGCACACAGGGCACTCCACAGGTTTGAGCTGATGAGCTGCACTCCTGCCGCGCCGCTGTGCAGGCTGCTGCATCGCCTGGCAGCACTTCTCACACAGCACCAGGTGCTTGCAGGGCAGCAGCAGCACACTGCGTGGAGCATCCATGCACACCACGCAGCTCTGCAGCTGCTGCAGCTCCTGCTGCGCGGCTGCGCAGCACGTTGGCTGGCTGATGTGTTGCGGCGCCGGCAGGCGAGCCACTGCATCCTTCACGCTGCCAGCAACTGCGCTCTTAATGTCAGCCAGTGCCCCCTGCATCATCTTCTGTACTGTTGCTGCCACATCACTGCTGCTGCTAGCCTCTTGGCGCTGCCGCACGTTGCGCTCTGGCTGCTGGTGCTGCTCCTGCAAACAGGCATGAGGGCGTGTCATCAACCAGTTGTCAAATTTATGGTGTTTCAAGTAATTGCAGCCTGTTGATAAGCTCGCCCTGCAGGTGCAGCATATATGGTGCAGGATGTCCAAAGAGAAGCAGATTCAGCAGGACATGACCTTTCAGCTACAACATGATGCACATTCGAAGGTGGAGCTTGCCATGCTGCATTCCTCACGCCATCCCCCAGGTGCATGAAGGTTATGCTGTGGACGTGGTGTACACCACAGGTGTAGGATGTGTTGTTTATCATGCGGACACCCACCTGCCGCTCCCTGCGCCTTGGCTTGCGCAGCTCCAGCAGCAGCGCCTGCCCCTGCACAATGTTGGCATCTGCCAGGCTGCTGCCCAGCTGCTGCTCCAGCGGCTGCAGGTCATCTGCATCATAGGCATCCCACAACAGCACAGCGCTGGGCAGCACGCCCACAGCCGCACATGCCTTGGCCTTTAGTGTGCGCACAGAGTCCTGCAGGCGGCAGCGCAAACACGATACAGGCAGCAGTAGGGCCAGCAGTACGCCAACAGCGCCAGCAGGTCACAGGATTCAGAGCTGCAGGGACGACGAGTGCGGTCAGTTGCGGGTGTGCTGCCCTAAGCAGGCAGACTTTGACACCACACCAGGATTGCCTATATGAAAACTGCAACCTCACTGTCGACACTATGGGCGCTAGCGCTGCGCAGGACGGGGCACCCATTGGCGTTCGCACTCCAGTCAGGCGATTGGCCACCAAGCTTCAGCACTCATTGCTGACGCCCACGCCATGGCTTCCAGCAGCAAGGCATGTGCTGTCCAGTCCGGCCCACTGCATGTTCTCAGACACATCACGCATGCTGCTGCTGCTGTGTTTGCTTGCGTGCTTGTGTGTTGCTGCTGCGCAGTGCCCGCTGCTGCGGCACTCACAGTCTCCTCCAGCTCCACGCGCAGCACGCTGCTGGTGATGTCAGGGCACAGCACCTTCAGGCGGAGCGGCTGCGGTTGCAGGCAGCAGCAGCAGCGGTCGCTGAAATCCATTCTTTGTTTCCCAGCGATGACGCTTGGTTGATAGGAGTCAGTTGCTGCTGCCACCTCAAGCTTGGGCCTGCTAAGGGACCTCATGCTGTCATGATATATTGATCAACATGTCGGCACACAGGTTGCATGGCACCCACGGCAGTGTGGACAAGCTCTCTTGTTCTGCAGCTGCTGCTGCTGCCGCCTCTGCTGTTTAAGCCACCGGCTGGACTTGTGACTGTGGCAACCAGAGTGCACCTGCACCAGCTGCCTGCCTTGCGTAAGACTGATCACTGCAGGTGGCAGGACACACAGAGCTTATGCAGGCTGCTGCGGACCTTGTGCTGCAGCAGCAGCGTGGTCAGCCGCTGCACAGCTGGATCCGTCACGCGTATGTCACCAGGCAGCGGCTCTGCGCCCGTGGTGTCAGCGGCACGGTCATATCTCCACAGTTCTACAGCCTCTGGGTCAAGGCACAAGCTGGCACACGCACGCTGCTTCAGCTTGGACAGCTTCTTCTGCATGGGGAGCGGCACAGGGCAGGATAGGAGACGGGCAAGGAAGCAGCAGCACGTGCTTGTGGCTGGCCCGTTGCTTGCGAGCTACAACCACAAGAGTGTTGGTGCAGGATCTTGTGGGTGTGTCATTTTTGTCACAGTGCGAGCTGCTCACCCCTCCCAGAGCAAATTCTTCTGTCTTCTGTAGACGGTGCCCAGCCCCATAGTATACAATGCAATATCTTATGGTGAAACGGTCCATTGGGAGGGCGTTCTGCGCTGTAGCTGTGCCTGGTGTGCCCTTTTCCCTGCTGCTGCTACTGCTTGCACTCAGAGACTGCTGATCAGCAGTGGCAGGGAGTGCATGCTCGTGCTGGTGCTTCCAACATTGCCACAAAGACAACGTTTTTTGCAGCCGAGTGACCGCCATTTACAATCACGGTGTCGAAACAAGTCGCCACATTCAAACGCATTCGTTTCAGCGAACCACAAACCCGCAGACGCAAGTGACAGCTGCCAATTTGTTGCGGCCGGCGAATACACAGCTTGTCTGTACGTTTATGTTTCATCTTGTGACATACAGTGGCCCGATGTCACCGCCAGCCGGCCTGCCGGCCCGGCAGGCCAGCTGTCCAGGGCACGGCCCCGGGCACGTTGCCAAGCGCTGACTGGTTTCATCCACCATTGCAGGTTTCAGCTGCACCACTGCTAGCAAGATGACGACCATCACCTGACCCGCACCTCCATTGATCAAGATGCATCTCGTGTGTGCTGCATGGTGTAAAAAGGACAGTCTATGGTGTGTACGTCACTGGGATCTGCTGTGGAGGATATGTGTCATGCTTGTGACGTGACTCACGCAAGTCGGAATTGCATGCCGTACACACCAAAACAGTCACAGCCGCCTGCGACATGTCACAAGCGCCTCGACAGTTGCGCCTCTGATATTGACTGCTGCTGGAGTTGGCATCAGGCACTGCAAGAGACAAATCAGTACGTTGTATGGGTACTGTTACAGCTACGCCAGGGTTGCGTGCAACATTTAACAACAGACGCCTGCTAGCAGCACGCTGCCCTCTCTCAGTACTGCTGCTGTTGCCGCTGTGCGCTCAAGCGCACCTACCCCCTGAGCAAACCACAGCCACTGCCCACAGCTGCCACAGCCTGCCAGCACCGCCCACAGCGCCAGCTGCTGCTGCTGGCAGCTGCCACAAGTGGCTGCTGACCCAACTGCTGCTGCTGCTGCTGCTGCTGGTACTGCGCTTAGGCCTTTGCGCCGATGCGCAGAGCCTTGGCGCGGCGGGCCTTGATCTGCTTCACTGCCTTGTCCTCCTGCAGCAGCAGCAGCAGCAGCGGCAATAAGCGCACGACAGTCAGCACCAGCATGGTAAACGCCGCATATACTATTGTAAAGATGGACAGTCTTAACATGAAAAAAATCTTGTCCCTCGTGACCCCCAGCACAAGCATTGAAAGCACAGCCTTGAGCTGCCCTGCCTGCCATGCAGCACAGGCACACCATGCACTGGGGCCTGCCCTACAGGCACAGCTGCAGCAGCGCACACAAGCTCCTACCACCACACCAGTGACAGCAGCACACCACAGCACAGCACATCACTGCCGCACACCGCACACCGCCCTGCTCCAACACGCTCCGACATCTGCTGGCCAGACAGCACAGCGCAGCGCATCAATAAGTCACACCAATCTGCTGCAACACGCGCCGCAGCTGCTCTCCCTTGACTGGCAGCCAGCACAGCACAGCGCATGTATGACTCACACCAATCTGCTGCAGCACGCGCCCTCACCTGCTCTCCCTTGACTGGCGCCTCCTTCTCACTGAGTGTGAGCTCCACGTGGCAGGGGCTGGACATGTAGGGGTTGATGCGGCCGTGCGCGCGGTAGGTGCGGCGGCGCTGCTGCATGGCCTTGTTGACCTGGATGTGGCTGATGTACAGCGCGTCAACGTCCAGGCCCTTCACCTGAGGTTGGCGCAGCAGCAGCAGCAGCAGCAGCAACAGGGAGGTCAGCAACCTGAGATGCCGCAAATGTGGCTGATGTACAGCGCATCAACGTCCAGGCCCTTCACCTGTGTTTAGCAAGCAGCAGCAGCAGCAGCAGCAGCACGCGGCATATGAGTACTATGGGATTGACCTGGATGAGGCTGATGTACAGAGCGTAACATCCAGGCCCTTCTCTTGAGGTTGTTCAGGAGCAGCAGCAGCAGCAGCAGCAGTGTGAGTGGCGTGATGTGCGTGCATGTGCCTGGAGTTCAGTGGCGGGTCGGCGGCAAGCCAGCTGCTGGCGCGTTGCGGCGGGGCCGCAAACCAGAGCTGCCTGCCCAGTCAATAGATCGCAAGACAGCCTGCCACAGCAAAACCGTGATGGTTACTAGCCGACTGCTGTGCTTGGTGACTGCTGGCATGCAGACGCATGGGGTGTGCTGCTGCAGGCAGCACCACCAGCAACCGGCTGCTAGCTGTGGCGGCAGCGGCGGCACTAGTGGGATCCAACTTAGCGGCCCAGAAGACTAGCATGCTGCTGCTGCTGCTGCTGCTGCTGCTGCAAAGGCTCACTGAGGCAGGCTTGGCTGGACAGTTGTTGCTGTGCTGCTGCTGCTGCTGTGCTGGTGGGTGTGCTGCTGCTGCCGCCGAAGGGCCGACTGCCAAGGTACAGCAGCACCTCCCACGCTGTTGTGTGATGTCTGCCTCTGATGACTGGTGACAATCGCACTGCTGCTGTCACTATGCTTGTAGCGCCCCGACTGCAGCTCCATGCTGCTGCACCAGCATTTCCCAAACGTTGCGCCGGCACCACCAGCAGCAACTCTGCAGGCAACTGCTGCTGAACACTGCTGTTGCAGCAGCTGCAGCACCTTGAGTAGATGCTGAGGCCCCTCCAGCAAAGGACCTGCGGCTGATGTCTGCCTGTGCCACCATGCCTGCCGCTGTCGCCATTGCTGCTGCCACTGCTGCTGCCACTGCTGCTGCTGCGCCGCCGCCGCCGCCAGTGCCACTGCCGCGACGCCGCCAGCTGCACACGGCCATTCAACCTGCGACGCCACAGAAACTAGTGCCCCCCCACCAAGCCCCTCATTAACAGCCCCTTTGCAGGTGTTGGCCCCAGATCTGGTGCAAAGGTGCAAAAGTAAATAGCAGCAGCAGCAGCAGCAGCAGCAGCGCTCACCTCTGCATTACTCTCAGCGTTCTTCAGCAGGTTCAGCAGGAACTCGCAGGACTTCACGGGCCAGCGACCCTGGCGGGTGGTGCTGCCCTCATTCTTGGCCTGTGCAGTGCGGCCGATGCAGCCAGTGTACCTGTGGAATGGGATGCACCGCTTGCGGGCAACGACATCCTCCAGGTAGCGCTTGGCCTTCTGCAGCTGCATCTTGCGCAGAGCAAAGGCGGTCTCACGCGTGTTCTTCATGTGAACACGCAGGTCAGAGCCGCGAGCCTGCAGGCAGCAGAAAGGAAAGCAGCTGAGGCGCCATGGCAGCAGAAACTAGCTGCTGAGCTGCTCAACGCCGGCTGCTGCAACATAAATGGTTCGATCCTCTACCAAAGTAGATTTTTCGTATGCCAGATGCAGCGTTGACACCAGGGATGTGCAGCACTGGTATGTCTTGCTGCCAGGCTTCATCCAGGTAGACCCATGGACACATGCTGCCAGGTGTATAGCATTCTTCAACGACCATTAACCGTTTGATCTAGCAGCTTCGCAAGCAGCTGCCTTGCCGCCGACCTTGCAGCTCTTGGTGGCGTTCTCCGGCTCCCTCGCGTACTTGACCATCTTGACTGCTATGCCCCTAGAATGGCTACAGACGGCCTGGGGAAAGAGGGAGAGTGCAGCGGGGCGCCCAGACTTCAGCTCGAGCACAGCAGGGCAGGCGAGTAGACGCCTAGTAACAACTGCTTCTCTGGTTTACAGCCTGTTCAAGTCTTTCATCGGTGTCTTGTGTTATGCATGTAATTTTAAAGTTGTTGACACTGTGCGGAGGCGATTCGTGGTCATCCAGCCCCAAGGCATGTACTTGCACACCTTGCCAGGGCTCATATGATCTCAGGCGCTCGTTGCCTTGCTAGACTGTCTCATACACGGTCATTAGGCCTTGAGAGGCGGCTGCCGTTGCTCAGGGGCAGCCTCAGCAGCTGCTGGAGTAGGGTTTGCACGTCCAAGGCAACTTCACTTGCTGCCAGTGCTACATCCGGCTCAGGCGCTACAACGCCAGCAGCAGTGGGAGCAGCCAACCCTGCAGCTGCTACCATGGCACGTCCAGATCACAGCAGTTTGAGCAACAGCGGCGAGGTCGTTGTGCGGCACAGCCACTTTGGTGCGTTGTAGTAGCTGGTAGGGTGTGGCAGTACGCCTATGCGGTTGCATTGCCATGTGCAGGTAGTCAGCTGTGTCTCCTCTCAGCCACCAACCCCAGCTGCACACCTGCCCTGCCTTGCAAGTACATGTTGTTGCTTGCCATGTGCAGTGAAGTGCGGTGACGCTGTGTGCTGACTGCACTGGCGCCTGCGTACTGTGTGTGTGATTCCGCTGCAGAGCTGGATGTCAACTTTGACACCAAAGTCATTGAAGGCTATGCACACGTGAGCAGCAGCATGACCTTGCAGGCCTGACAGGGCTGGCTGCACAGCAACAGCAGCAGCACCGTAGCCACGGCACTCAGGACACCCGGCCCTCCTGACAGCCTGTCATGGTCTTGACAGATGCATTGCAGCAGCACCATACCAGGCATGCATACGCTCACAGCTGGTTGGAAACAAAACACACAAGATGCCTCTATGCATGTGGATGTCTGTGACAGTCACAGCCTAATCGCACGGTCAATAAGCATGCATAGGCTCACAGCTGGTTGGAAACTAAACACACAAGATGCATCTATGCATGTTGATGCTTGTAACGTTTACCGCTCAGTCGCGCAGTCAAGTAAGCACCCCTGGTCACCCGCTGGCTTCACAGTGCCTGCCACTGCTGCTTCAAGCATTCTTGCCCTCCAGGAGCTAACAGCAGTGCTGCCAACACCCCCACGTCTTGTCGCAATCACACTGTGCTGCTGTTCTGCTTGTAACCTGGCTGCCTGCCCTGCAGCTGTAAGTGGAGGCTGCTGCTGACAGCCCTGCCCAGCTGCTTGATACCTTCCCAATTTTACATCATGCTGGCTTGCTTGCTTGCATGCTGGCTTGCCCGCCCACTTAGCCACCTGCATGCCTGCTTGTGCCGCTGCGTACCTGCCCTGCAGCTGCAAGTGGAGGCTGCTGCTAACAGCCCTGCCCAGCTGCTGCTGGACAGCAGGGACCTGGCCCTGCATGATGTGACACTGCAGCCCTCAGGAGACGCGTTGAAGTTCAGCATGGGCGAACCACACAAGGTGAGATTATTAGGCTGTGAAGCTGTGAGGTTGTGAGGCTGTAACTGCTGCTGCAGCACTCGCAGCCAGGTGTGGAGCTGCTGCAGCACCACACAATGGCAGTGACACCTGGGCAGCATGCGAGAGCTGCTGAACCTGGCAGCAAAAACAGGCAGGGGTGCAGCAGGGGACGCTAGAATCAGCAGACAGCAGGGACCTGGTGTGACGCTGCAGCCCTCAGGGGAAGCCTTGAGGTTCAGCATGGGCGAACCACACAAGGTGGGGTGCTGAGGCTGTGAGGTTGTGAGGTTGTGAGGCTGTAACTGCTGCTGCAGTGCACACGGAGAGGTTTGGAGCTGCTGTAGCACCACACAATGGCAGTGACACCTGGGCAGCATGCGAGAACTGCTGAGCCTGGCAGCATGCACAGGGACAGGCGCAGCAGCAATGCCAGAAACGGCAGGCAGCAGGAGCAGCTTAACGAGATGTACTGAAGCTAAGCCGATGTGAGCGCTGCCCAAAGCGTCTGACCAGAAGTAGTGTAGTCAGCCATCGCTGCTCTCAGCGCCTCCCTTCGTGTGCTGCTTAGCACTGCCTGCTGCTGCTGCTGCTGCTGTGTTGTGCTCTGCCAGGCGCTGGGTACACCGCTGTGCATCAGCCTGCCTCAAGGCCTGGCAGCAGGAGCCAAGGTGGGCAGCACGCAGCACGCCACCTGCTGCTTTGCAGGACAACACAGCACTGAGAGACATGGCAGCTGGCAGCAGCACACAGCATGTCACAAACAGCAGCAGCAGAACCACACCTGGATCTGGCAGGGCGTAATCTCTCTCTTGCTACGCCTGTTTGGCAGCAGCTTGCGCCGTACTCAGCATAGGGCAGGCGATGTGTGCTGCGCGTAGTGCGCCCCTTGCCTGCACTGCTGGATGATCGTGAGACGTTTTGGCTCAGCAATGGCTGCTGCTGCTGCTGCTGCTGCTACTGCTGCTGCTGCCAGGTGGAGCTGGGCATCCGCTTCAGCTGCTCGCCTGCCAGCACTGCGCTGCAGTTCCTGGACCCTGCTCAAACAGCAGGCGGCCAGCAGCCCTACCTGTTCACGCAGTGCCAGGCCATCCATGCACGCTCCCTGGTGCCCTGCCAGGTGCGCGTTGTGAGGTGTGGCTGCCGGTTGGCTTTCACTGCTTCATCAGCAGTTGGAGTCGCTTGCTTGCTGGGGGGTATTGTTACAACGTGAGCTCACGCTCCCTGGTGCCCTGCCAGGGGCATGCTGCACGCTGGGTGGCTCGCTGGGTGATGGCCATAGCAGAAGCAATGGTGTCTGCAGCAGAGACGGCCTCAGATGCGGCTGCAGCAGCACTGCAGTGTGCTCACGGGCGTGAACGAGACTGCAATTAGGCAGAAGGAAAGTTTACTGCTGTATATTGGCTAGCATACCGCATGCACAAGCCAACTTGATATTGCTGCGTGCTGCGCTGCAACTTGATATCTCACTGCCATGTAGCTCTGCTGAACTACTCAGTGTGTGTTGACAACCTGCGTGCTGGACTGCCTGTTGGTGACTGACCATGCGTCCCGCTCGCAGGACACGCCCGCAGTGAAGAGCAGCTACTCTGCTGCAGTGCGTGTGCCTGCCGGCCTCACCGCCCTCATGAGTGCAGTGCCCTGTGATGGCCCTCCGCAGCTGCCAGGCGGCAGCACAGCACCAGAAGGCGTGCCACACTTACCTGCAGCAGCTGGCAACACCACCAGCAGCAGCAGCAGCAGCAGCAGGGTGTTCTACTTCCTGCAGAAGGTGCCTGTGCCTTCATACCTGATTGCGCTGGCTGTGGGTGAGCTGGAGAGCAGGGAGCTCAGCGACAGGTGGGCTGCAGGCAGCAGGGGCGGAGGGACGGATGGAGGTGTGTAAATATTTTGCAGGAAACACACTTTGCTGGTGGGTGGGTGGGGGATGGGTGAGGGCGGGTTGTCAGGTGGGAGGGATAGGTGGGAGGGGGCTCAAAGACAGGTGGGCAAAGGGCTGCTGCTATGTGCCTCAGCAGCTGTGGTGTTTGTGTGAGGATGAGCATGTCGCATGCAGCACACTAGCACATTGGCACACCTCCAGCGCAGCAGACAGGGCAGATGGCACGCGGCGTATACAAGATGCTGGCTAGCGAGCGGATCTCACAGGGTGGCGGTTATTTGATACTGAAACTGCTGCTGCTGCTGCTGCTGCTGCTGGTGCTGCTGCTGCTGCTGGTGCTGCTGCTGCAGGTCCCGTGTGTGGAGTGAGCCGTCTGTTGTTGAGGCTGCCGCGTATGAGTTTGCTGACACAGCCAAGTTCCTGGAGACAGGTGAGCGGCAGCAGCAGCAGCAACGGCAACTGTTTCACCCCTGTCTTGGCTGTTTGAGGCTGAGCATCACTGCAAATAAGGCAAGCCCAGCAAGAAAGGTGTTGGCCACCACTGGCACCTGCAGAAGCAGCAGGGTGGTATCGCAGCTGCCATTTCCTTCTGGCTCATATCGCAGCATGAAGCTTCCTCTCACATCATGCACACCTGCATGCGCGGTGTGTCACGCAAGCTTGAAGCATAACAAGCTTGAAGCACAACACACAAAGCTCACTCCACACATTTCCTGGCCCTGCAGGCGAGGCGCTGGCTGGCCCGTACGTGTGGGGCAGGTACGACCTGCTGCTGCTGCCGCCCAGCTTCCCGTACGGCGGCATGGAGAACCCCTGCCTCACCTTTGTGACGCCCACGCTGCTGGCGGGGGACAGGAGCCTCACCAACGTGGTGGCACACGAGGTGGGCGGAATGGGCAATTTTGCTGATTCTCAAGGCTTTGCAGGGGCTGTTTGGCTGCAGGGGCAGTGTGCATGCTGGCCGGGGACAGGAGCCTCACCAATGTCGTGGCACACGAGGTGGGAGGCAGGCAGTGCTTGTGTTTCAGTGGGTTATCAGAGGGAGGCAGTGCTGGCGTGTTGCAAGGGGTTGC
This sequence comes from Scenedesmus sp. ARA3, assembly GCA_004335835.1. Lineage (NCBI taxonomy): Eukaryota > Viridiplantae > Chlorophyta > Chlorophyceae > Sphaeropleales > Scenedesmaceae > Scenedesmus > Scenedesmus sp. ARA3. Next base: position 73,121 of record RWJK01001844.1, on the reverse strand, counting down.
GATGAGGAATTTGCTGGTGCGTGGCTGCATGGGCAATGTGCATTCTTGCTTGAAGCAGGAGCTCACCAACGTGGTGGCACACGAGGTGGGATATCATACACTTGGGTTTTCACAGCGCCCACAGGATGTGTTTGGCGGCTGGGAATTTGTACAAGCGCGCCTGCTGGCGGGTGCAGCAGCTGCCTCGTGCTGCTCCCGCCTGATTCAAAGCAGTGGCTCAGCAAGTGACTCCTGGTTCTGGTTATGCACTACCACCAGCTTGGCGTATGCAAGCAAGCCCTGCTATACTGCATGTGATGACCCTGGCTTGCCCCCTGCCCACTGCCGCTGCCGCAGATTGCGCACAGCTGGAGCGGCAACCTGGTCACCAACGCCAGCTGGGAGCACTTCTGGCTCAACGAGGGCTGGACGGTCTTCCTGGAGCGCAAGATTGTGGGCCGGCTGCAGGTGAGTCTGTTTGGCCTCTGCAATTCGTTGGAACATCCATTGCTGGTTCTCCAACAGACGCAGCGGATACTGCAGATGACGGTGCCAGGCATGCAGCCGTATGTGTTTAACTGAGGACGGCTGCAAGTGCGGTGCATGCAGCGCAGCGGGCGCAGTGCGGCTGAAGAGGTGCCAGGCGGGTTTACCGGCTGGCACGTGTGGCCAGGCAGGCATATCTGCAGCTGATCATATCAACTGGCACGCAGCTGCCGACATGTGCACAGCAAAGCGTCGCTGCTGCCACTGTTTCTGACGCCTGCGGCTTGCACACAGCCCGTTCTGTGTCCTGCCGCCCTGTGCTTTTGCAAAGCTCCCTGCCGCCTGCCATGCACATGTTTGCTGTTGCAGGGTGAGGCGTCGCTGCAGTTCTATGCAGCGCAGGGCGCCGCCTCTGTGGCTGACGAGGTGGTGCAGCTCGGCCCCTGCCACAGCTTGACACAGCCTGCCTTGTATATGCATGCTGCAGGGCGAAGCGTCGCTTCTGTTCTACGCTGCGCAAGGGGCTGCCTCACATGCTGACGAGGTGGCGCGGCTCGGTTACTGCCTGCTGGGGCAATCCACGACTTGAAGTTGCCTGCCATGTACATGTATGCTGCTGCAGGGTGAGGCGTCGCTGCAGTTCTATGCAGCGCAGGGCGCTGCCTCATTGGCTGATGAGGTGGCGCGGCTGGGTAAAGATCACAACTTCACGCGGCTGGTGCCTGACCTCTCAGCTGGGGAGGACCCCGATGATGCGTTCAGCAGGGTGCCATATGAGAAGGGCTTCGCCTTCCTGTACTACCTGCAGGTGATGGTGTGCCTGCAGGTGTTTTTTACTGCATAGAAGTTTTGAACTATGGTTGCCTTCAGCAGGGTGCCATACGAGAAGGGCTTTGCCTTCCTGTACTACCTGCAGGTCAGGGTCGGGTGTTGTGTGATGCATCGTTATTATGACAATTCAATTGAAATGACAGGTGAATTTCCATCTGCAGGCCGGCATGTATGAATGGCTCCACGCTGCTGTACCACCTGCAGTTGGCCTTGCAAGCCCACATGATTGCGTTTTGTTATGGGTGTGGTTTGTGGCTTTTGGTTGCTGTGACGTTGTGCTTTGATGTTGTGCGACGATGCAACAGCTGAACATGTTGTTGAGCCTTCCAGTGTATGCCGCCCGCCGCACCCCAAAACTTTCAGCTTTGCGAAAGGCGCTGCCACTGCTGGCCAGCAACATGCCGTGCGTGCATCAGTGTGCAAAGTGCGCGCCACGATCAGTACATGCCCCGCTGGCACTCACAGAGTCTTCTGCTGCTGCCGCTGTGCAGGAGCTGGTGGGTGGCCCCGCTGCCTTTGAGCCCTTCATGGCTGCCTACCTGCAGGCCTTTGCCTTCAAGACGGTGGACAGCAGCCAGTTCAGGGCCTTCTTCAGCCAGCACTTTGCCAGCAACCCCGCAGGTACGCGTGCAACAGGACACAATAGGCATATCCCTTAGGCTCTGAGTAACGAGAATGGACTCTGTGCTTTGCAATGCACTTCTGTGCTGCATGCTGCTCTCCGTCACATCATGTGCATTCCTTCGCCCCTTCCAACTCTACCTGCTGCTGTGCAGTGGCCACCATTGACTGGGAGACCTGGCTGCATGCACCCGGCATGCCGCCAGTCGCCAACAGCTATGACACCAGCCTCGCCAGTACACAGCAACGATGAACCTCCCTCTGTGTGCGCATGGCTGGAAACTGCAAGGACTGCAGGATTGGACAATCAGTTCTCATATGAGACATGCATGCTGTGCTGTGCAACGCTTGCTGTGCTGTCTGCTGCGCTATGCTGGCCCGCTTGCTGCCGTGCAGTGGCAGCAATCGACTGGGAGACCTGGCTGCATGCACCCGGCATGCTGCCAGTCACCAACAGCTACGACACCAACCTTGCCAGTATACAGCAACAATGAAGGTTCTTCTGTGTGCGCAGGGCCGGAAACTGGAAGGACTGCAGAATTGCACAACGAGTTCACATGCTATGCTGTGCTGTGCAACGCCTGCCGTGCTGTCTGCTGCGCTCTGCTGGCCCGCTTGCTAACCTGCAGTGGCCTCAATTGACTGGGAGGCCTGGCTGCATGCGCCAGGCATGCCGCCAGTCGCCAACAGCTACGACACCAGCCTCGCCAGTACACAGCAACACTGAACCTCCCTCTGTGTTCACGCGGCTAGAAACTGGAAGGACTGTAGGATTGGACAATCAATTCTCATGCTGTGCTGTGCAACGCCCGCCGTGCTGTCTGCTGCTCTCTTCTGGCTTGCTGGTTAACCTGCAGTGGCCTCCATCGACTGGGAGACCTGGCTGCATGCACCCGGCATGCCGCCAGTGGCCAACAGCTACGACACCAGCCTCGCCAGCGCAGCATATGAGCTGGCGGTCAAGTGGCACACCGCAGACGTGATGGGCATCGGAGCTGACGCGCCGGCTGGTGCGGGGCCAGCCGACATCCAGGGCTGGAGCTCAGCACAGGTGAGGGTGCGGCTGGGCATGGCTAGGAGCTGCTGCTGATGCTGGTGATGCTGATGCTGGCTGCTGCAGCTTGCTGTTTCGCCAGCACACACGGCGTGCACGCAGCCTGATGCGAAGGTGACGATCACGAGCCAAGTGCATGAGATCTGCCGGCGCCACTGCTGCTGCTAGACATGTGAGTGGGCATTGTGTTCCACTGTCTTTGTGCCAGGTGTGAATCCTGCAACTCTTTACACTGCTGCTGCTGCTGCTGCTGCTGCTGCTGCTGCTGCTGCTGCTGCTGCTGCTGCTGCTGCTGCTGCTGCTGCTGCTGCTGCTGCTGCTGCTGCTGCTGTGCAGATGGTGGCCTTCCTGGACAAGCTGGGTGAGCTGCGCAGCCTGACCCCCCTGGCAGCCAGCATGTCGCGTCAGCTGGAGAAACCCTACAGCCTGGACGCAGCCAAGAATTGCGAGATCCGCTGCGCATGGTACAAGGTGCGTGGGGAAGCAGCTGCCCTGCAGCTGGATGGCCACCTGACAGGTTCATGCAAATGCAGGAGGCAGCAGCTGCGAAATTTAGTTGCTTGTTGCTGCGGTATCTGTGCCACCAGCGACGCACTGGGAGCAACCCCAAAAAGCTGCTGCCACAGCACACGCTGTACCCTGTCCTCTGCAGCGTGTACTGTGTGGTGGTAATTGCAGGGTTGCCCTTTGATTGGGGGTCACTGCGGCTGCTGCCGCAGTTGCTGCAGTTGCTGTTATTGCTCTGAGCATCATTGGCATCTGCTGCTGCTTGCGCTGCCATGCAGCTGGCCATTGAGGCTGGTGACGAGGCGGTGTACCCGGGCGTGGTGGAGCTGCTCAGCAGCCAGGGCCGCATGAAGTACCTGCGGCCGCTGTACAGGTGGGTACGGCAGTTAAATACTAGACCGATAAACCTAGTTCAGGCAGAAAAATCGGCTCTTCACCAACTGGCTGGCTGGCTGCGGGTCTTTGAGCGTGTACCTGATAAGCTGGCTGCAGCCTCTCAGCAGGGCGCTCCTCGTATTGTCATCACGTTAAGTTGCCATAGTCGTCGGTTGCCACTTGTGCATGCTGGCGATGCACCAGTCCAACTCAGAGTCTGCTGCGGTTTATCAACCCATGCCCATTACGCTGTTATCTTCAAGTCACCGCATCTGTGCCGCATGCCGCCCTGCAGGGCGCTGTTCAAGAGCAAGAGCGGCAGGCCTGTGGCGCTGCAGACGTTTGAGGCTGTGAGTGACCGCTACCACCCCATCGCCAAGAAGATGGTGGCGGCTGACCTGCAGCTGAGGCAGTGAGACAGCTGGCTGCAGCCAGGCTGCTGATACAGGCAACAGATCTTTGTTGCATTGTGACCCGCTAATCACTCCTGAGTGTTGCTCCGTAATTGTGCCGCAAGTGTTGCCTCGGTGGCTGTCATAATAAAGACTGTGGGTGACGAATTCCTTTGCGCCTGACGTAAGATCAGCGGCGATGTAAGCCGAGCACGATGCTCGGCAGTACACACGTCTGATACAGCTTTCAGAACCTGGTGGGCAGTCTAGAAGACTCCACTACTGGACAGGTTGTCACGACAGACAAAGTTGAAAGCAGTACTGAACCACGTCACATCGTAGGGTTAACTCAACGTATTGGTACCGCACATACTGCGGCGTAGCAGGGCACAGGCACTGCCGTCAAGTCATTCTACGACCAAAGGCCCTTCCAGATCTAGATATGCAGGTGATCTCCTGCATGCACACGCAGCTGCATTGAAGCAACATGGCACTGCTTGTAAATGCATTGGCGGGCAGCTGCAAAACACGCCCAAGAACCAAACTAGATGGCTAGCCAGCAGAATGCTGCTGGTGTACACACTCCAGCACACTGACAAAGGCCACACAGTGACATATGTTGCGATCAATCCTGTTGCCAGTTATCTGTCTGCACTGTACTTGACGCGATTGACTCATAAAGTAAATGCCCGCCTCTATGCCTACAAGCCCCACAAGGCGCCACACGATGCACATGTACAGCATGCATATGCAGCGCGCCTCGGCTGCTGCAGAGAACAGGAGCCTCAGCTGTGCTTGCCCAGCTCTATCTTCTTGCGGATGACCTGCTCCGCTTGGTACACCGTGCCGTCGATGAGCCCGCTGACGGCAAAGATGCCGCCCACGATGGCACACACGTTGGTGAGGAAGTGCAGGAACGAGGCGCGCTGCTCCTGGATGTGCACCTGTGCGGCAGCAGTGCCAAAGCAGCAGCAAGAGGAGAAGCCATACACTCAGCCAAAGTGACTTGTAACAAGCTAGACATGCGGCCAACAAGGTGCTGCAGCACATAAGTTCCTGTGCACAGATCGCGTGACATAGCACCTAGAATCTATTATGTTGTCCACATTGTAACTCTGCCACATGCAGCTCGGCATAGCAACTCCGCAACCACACTGGCTGCGCAAACACACCATGCGACATGCAGCCGCCCAAGGCGCACCTTGATTGGCGACAGGTCGTAGAAGAAGAACACGCCCGGCAGGCTGCGGCCGCCTGCCGCAGGCTCCGCGCTCTCCCGAAAGTTCTCGGTCACGCTGAACTGGTTGGTGTTGGTGCGGATGCCCGCCTTGTCAATGTAGTCCGTGGGCACCACCTGCAGCAGCATGATGTTCATGACAGACAGATTACAGCTGTGCCAGATGTGCCTGGTTGTGCCACGGATTGCACGCACAAGAGAACCAGCAGCTATTGACGAAGTCAGTTCCAATTGCCAGGATGCAACTGTAGGCATCGACTCAAACAGCGGCCGCCAGACAAATTGGCTGCAGCATGTCAAAATATGCGCTAGCTCAGTGCTGAGGCAAGTATGTACCAATGTCTCTTCGCCACCCCACCACATGCACGTTAACGCAGTGGTGCAACAGCACCAAGAATCCAGCTTGCAGGAAACCACCGTATGCAGAAGGCTGCCGTCACAAGCAGGCCCGCCTGCGGCCGTTTCACTCAGCACCTGCTGCTGCCTCACCTTGAGGAAGTACTGGAACATGCCAGTGGGCGCCTTCTGCCGTGGGTGGCTGCCTGTGGCCTTCTGAGGCACCAGCTGCATCACGCCATCCAGAGGGTTCTTCATGCCCTGCAGGAACCACCAGACAAGGCAGCGCAGCAAGGTACAGGAGGTCAGAGCTGCCTGGCGAAACAGCTGTCCCTGGCTTGCAGGAACCAGCGTTGAAATCAACAGACATGCCAACAACCAGCCCTGCAAGAGGGTCAGGTGTGTGGCAGGACAGAGCAGCACCGGCCGCTGACCCAGCACAAGTTCACACACCTCAGCTTCTTGGCATGTAACAGCCCATACACCGCCTTGCACATGCTGCGCTGCCTGCAGGCATGTTTTGCAGAAACCGCAGTAACATTGCAAGCCAGCGCCAGCGGCAGCGCCTCACCGGGTAGGGCTGCCCAAACGACAGGCTGTGGACCTTGTGTGTGAAGTCCAGCACCTTGTCATTGAAAGGCGCCATGTCGTGGATGTGCATGCTGCCAGACTGATACGAGTGCCCAGCAGCAAAGTGGAAGTTGCCTGCGACCTTGTTCACCTGCAGGACACAGGCACAGGGCATTGCACAGGCTCGATGCTGTCCTGCAAAGCAGATCCTTCAGCCTACCTGCAGACTTTGCCTTGTTGGGATGTGCACATTACGCTGCTCCAGTGCAGACAAAATCCTGCAAGCAGCCCACGCTAGCTGGAAAGTATTGTGCTGCAGAGCTAGCTGCGGCTGGGGTCGGTGGCCGCAGCTTGCTGCCTGCCTGCTGCTCACCGACAAGTGGCCCCACATGTGGCAGCCCTCGCCCTGCTGCTCGTTGATCATCTGCAGGTAGCCGTCGTCCTTGCACTGCTCGATGTTCTGGACGTTGTTCAGCACCCAGCCCTTGGCCTGGTACGCCTCACGCACCTGCACCAAGCAACACACATGGCACATAGGTGGCGGCTTAGACTCTGTGACACCATCTATGTGGATATAGCACAGCACAGCAAAGGGTCTGCTAAAAGGAGGCAATGCTCCTGCAAGGCACCAGTGCTGAACTGATCTTGCCCAGGCAGTGGTGCGCCCAGAAACCGCTCTCATTGCTGGCATCCTCAGGCTGTGGTGCCTTGCAGGAAGTGTCTCTGCTGCTGCACGCGCCAATCTGCTGCTGCACGCGGCAAATGGCTCTCACATCGTCGCATGTGTTGCAGCACTTGTACTGCTCGCTCTCAGCGCCATAGCAGCTGGCACAAGTGACGTTCTGGCCATCCTTCTGCTTCTTCTGCGTCTGGTGCACATTGTGCACTTCTGTTGTGGACACTGGGGCGCCACCAGGCCCCAGGCGCTGCTTCTTGATGTCATGACTGGCCTGCAGGAACATGGCCAGTGTGATATTGACATAAAAGCCCGCGCAGGTGCCATGTGCAGACGCGTGCAAGCATACACAGCAAGGAGTTGAAGCCAGCAAACTGCCAAAGTGTGTGTGTTACACACTGCACAACGCTGTCCTGCAAGCACTAGTGCTGAGCCCTGCATCAAGCCAGCTTGCTATTAGGCATGTGTGCTAGCCCTGTGTCGTGCTCAAGGCTGAGCGCATGCCACTGCTCCCGAAGACACACATACATCAAGCAGCCTGCAGACATTCTGCGCTGTCCTGGGTGATGCTGTCTGTGCGCTGCTCACCACATCCAGGTGCATCTCCCCGCTGATGTCCATCGCATCTAAACTGAGCCAAGAGCAAGGCATCTTGGGAAATGTCACATCAAACTGCACGCAGCAGGGAGCAAGCTTGTGGGTACACGGTGTTCGCCGGTACGCCAGGCACAGCGCAACCTGGCTACTTGTGTGATACCAGGGGCAACAGCCGCTGCTGTAAATTACGAACATAACAGCAATAGGAGCTTTTGGGGTAATACCTTGCATGCGGTCTGTGTTAAGGAGATAAGGCATGGCATGTGCAGGGCTGCTCCTAGAGCAGCATGTGAACCTGTGTCATCTGCAGCTTGCTGAGCATGTTTGTCAATCATACAACTCACGTTGATGTCAATGTGAGCACCCCTGGATGTGTCTACTACAAGCTCATGGGTAGTCTGTGGTGCTAAGTATAGTCCTGCAAGCATGCGCATGCAGCAGAAGTGAACAAAGGGTAGTGCTGCATGCAGCACCGTGGTACTGCTGCACAGCACTGCAGGGCAGACTAGCAGCCAGCCTGCTCGTCAGCGCGCCCCTCCTAGACATGTTCACTCACTTAGCTCCGAGAAGAAGAGCAGGGCCATCAAGAAAGACGCCACAAGAGTGATCACGCCCCCTGACATGGTCTTCTTGAAGAAGTCTTCATTCACCTTCGGAAAGGCATCTAAAGCGCTTAAGCTAGACATAAAACCTCCTCCTTCTGATTTTCTCATGGCGTCTGAATACGTAGAGCAAGCTTGGGGCTACTCGCGAGGTGTTCAACCAACCAGGTGAACCTGCCTGTCTCACATGCAAAACGTCAACAAACGTAACGGACCAATGAGACCTGCCATGCCAAAGGTATTGTTGAAACCTTGAAAGTTGGTTGGCGATGACTAACACAACCCACTGGCCACTGGGGTTCTGCATACGCAGAAGGTCAGGTCTGCGCCCGCCCCGAGTGGAAGAACAGTTGACTAACAAGCTGTGCGAGTGTGCAAGAGCTGGATCGTGGATTTTGACCACTGTCGGTTTGGGTCTTGAGAGGTTGCACTTGCAGCTTGTAGAGAGCGGCATTCGCATGCTTGCATTACGTTCTGCATTATAAAATTAAGTACCTGAAGACAGAAGAACGCAACTGCGGCGTAGTGCATAGGCCAGCTCAGCGAAAGCAGTACACGATTGCAGGCACTACGGAAGCAACATGCGGTGCTGCAGCCCAAAAATGACGCGACTGTGCGCTCTGGTGAGTCTGTTCGTAATACGGGAAGGTCGGTGCAGGCAGTACTTCCAGCAGCAGCAGCACCACCACCCAGCACCAGCAAGCCTTGCAGGATGCAGCCACCTGGACAGACCTGGCCACATGCAGGCAGCCGGGTTGCTTTGCATACACTGACTGCACTCTGCTTCATGTAGGCAATCACAGGATGCCTGTGCCAGATTCTTGTCACCGTCGGCGTGCCAGTGATGCAGTTCTTCCTGGTGAGACAGGCTGACACGAAGAGCATCGCGACACCAAAACAAACACCCACCCCCAGTCATGCTTGCCAGCGCAGCAGCATCAAACCTTGAACTGCATCAGCTGCAACTAGTCTGAAATTCTACCAAAACAGCAGTGCTGCAGCGCCACACCCAATTGCTCATGCACAGAGCATGCAGAGTACACATTGGCGCGCACAGCAATGGCGGTACATGTGCATGCCACTCACCTGCATATACTTCTCCCTGCGATCACCTGCTCAAGCCTAGGCTTTTTGTTGTTCTACTGCGTGGCAGGTCTTTGGTGTCAGCAAGGCGTACATGCACATCGTCATCGTCTCTGGAGGCAGCGCCTTGATCGCGGGATTGCTGGTGCGGCTGCCTCGGCATTAGCAGTCAGCATCAACATGCACGAATGCTCACTGCAGCTGCCGGCATATGGATGCTGCATGCGCGGCCTGCTCAAGCAGCCTAGGCAGGCAGGGCGGCAGCAATCATAGGGCCTCTCACAGCTGTGTAGGCTGCTGTAACCTGTTCTGTTTAATGTTGCGCCCTGTGATGCTGCCCCCAGGGCATGGCTGCTGCCCTGTCATCTGGGCCCGCACTGCCCGCGCTGCATGCTGTGGCCTCAGTGACGCTTGCTGCGCTGATGGGTGGCTTCAACACACAGACCTTCCTGGACCTCAGCAGCAGGTGCGGCATGCCCCAGGTCCCTGCTGCCAACCATTGGACCTGCACACCTGACTGACTTCTCACACTGCAGCAGGAATGCGTCTTGTGCAGCCGGTCGGTCTGTAAGTCTTGTCATTTTGCTGCATGACTGCTGCAGAACATGCATACTTGGAGCTCGACTCTACTGCCATGCTGTGCTCTGTGTGTGTGTGTGGCATCATGTTTTGGCGCTTGTGCTACACCTGCAGGTGCAACCTGGCGCAGGCAGCATCTGCGGGCTGCTCCCGCTGCCCCTGCGCACCCAGCAGCAGCTGCACCACGCTGCAGCTGGCCACACTGCCCGGCTGCGGCAGCTGCAGAGCCATCGGCGCCGACTTCTGTGCACGGTCCAGCAGCTGGCAGATGCTGCTGCTGCCCTACACAGGGCTAATCCAGGCGGTGCTGATGGCGCTGCCTGCAGTGTTCAGCCTGCTGGCGCTGCTGCGGCCTACTGATGACGAGGCGTGGCGCAGCAGCAGCGACTGCGAGGTTGGCAGGGCTGGCAGGAAGCATTACAGCGACGGCAGGTGTGGCTGCCGTGCTGCTTGCGCGTGCTGCTGCGTGCACTAGCTTGACTAATGTATATGTACCTGAAAAGCTGAAAGACACCGCTGGGCAGTGGCATGGGCTGGTGCATTAATGCGAGAATATTCCCTGTTGACGCATCTGGCACTGCTGCTATCGCACCTTGTATTGCGTTTGGTGGTGATTGTGACACCTTGCTTGCCACGTTTTCCGTGCTGCGGTGTGTGCAGGGTGGCGGTGACTGCTTGGGGCGATGAGCGGCCATCCACTCAGTGCGAAGACTGGCCCTTGACAACAGCCACACCTGGCGTCAGCGGAGAGACTGGCTGCAAGCCAATGCCCTGACTGTGAGGATGCATCATCGTGCATGCATAACAGCACGGGTCTTTGCACTCTGTGGTGCAGCAGCATGCTTGGTGTTTGTTTACTGTTGCCAACATCAGAAGCATGACGCGCTGGCGGCTGCATCTCGTGGTGTGTGGTTCATGGCGCAGGGTAGTTACTACGCAGTGCAGAGTGCAGCTGTTAGCAAGTGCCAGCGGCAGATGCATACCATAAGTATCGCCCTTGTGCTGCGTGCTGCTGAGCAGTTCACACTCTGTACCATGCTTGGCTGCTAGTACTGTTGTGACAAGCACTACTGCACCTGAATGGGATCGTTGCCATACCAGCACAGTCTGCTCAGGCCGCTGCAGCAGTCACTGTTGCACGTTGTGGTCGAGCTTGGTGGCGGTGCAGCAGCGGTGCGGGTGTCGAGCTTGGTAGAGCTCCTCCTGCCTCTGCACTGAGGCACTTAGACGCATCACTTTGCAATGTGTGTGTGCTTTTTTGCAATGTTTGTGTGTGCGTATGCGTCACATCAGCTATACGTATGGGTTGGTATGTACTATGAGTAGTATGACTTGGCAGCCCTCATGACTGCGCACTTGCAGTGCTTTCTGTTTGTAGAGGCGGCTCCAGTTGCAGCAATACTTGTGCATTGGCCAGGGACATCAGTTGGCTCTGTTGACTATTCCGTTGACTGTTTGCAGGCTCTGTCGACGTCACACAGCAGTAGGGGCAGCAGTTAAGTAAACAGCTGACAGCAGCACAGTTTGACTGGAGACCAGCTTACATCCCAGCGATTAGCACACCATACATCATTAGCTCTAGACGTTGTTAATTGGCTTGGGGTTTCGCTCTGTGGCATGGTTGCCAAAGGAATCAGGCTGGCAGTGCATGCGCATTAGCAGCACGCTTAAGCAGCAGGCAATGCTAGTCATGAGGAGCATTGATGAAAATGCAGGGCCCATTTATGCCGTGCGGACCGCTGTATGGAAGCACAATGTGCGTCTGTTGGATGATCTGCAGCTGTGGTGTGCTGGCTCTGCTTGCCTTTTGGGTACAGGGCTTGCAGGAAAGCACATGACGGATTGCCTTTCTGCCGGTGTTGCAGGCACGGGTGCTGTGTGTGGGGCTGTTCTGGGCAATCAGTCATTGGCTTTGTGCTGCTGTGTTGGCTGGACGCAAATCCTGGTGGCAGGACTGTAGCCTACGGCTGCATAGCAGTCATGCGGCATGACTCATGCCAGCGTGCTGGAAAGTGCATTGCTGCAGTGTTTGCTGCTGCACGGCTGCTGCACAACCTCAGCTCAATCAGCGCGGTGGATTTGTGCAGGCAGCAGTCGCTGCCTAGACAGCACTTGATGTGCGGCCGCTGCATTCACTACTGTTGAACGTACACGGGGTTTGCCCCGGCGGTTGCTGACCTGTCGTGTGTCAACACCAGACCATGAGGGGTGCACATATGCTCATGCAGGTGTGTGGCTGTGTGCTACAACAGCTTGCATGGACTCAACATGAGGACACTGTCCATTTGCAGTAGTAGCAGGAGGTACACGGCATTGGAAGGTAGCGTGCACTGCTGACAGCCCTGCCAGCAGCAGTGGTTGACTCAGCAGAGGTGTGTCACGCTGCTTGGCCAGCTGTAGTATGGCGTGCTGTGCCTGCCTGTGGCGTCTGCAGGACCCACCAATGAATGACACCGATGCTCGGGTGCGGGTAGCTTCTCTCGCGCCTATCACTGTCAAAGCAGTCTGCTGTAGTGAATGACAATGTCGGTGTACCTCCAGGCATGGCTCATGCAAGGATGTCTGCATCGGCCTTTGTGTGGTCATGTCCACTACAGTGCCCCGTGCTGCAGAAAAGCAGCGGGCCAAGCATGTGTGACAGTTTCAGTAGTGTTGGGCAGCAGCTCCTGAATGTGCCAGCTTCGCGGCAGTCTATGGAGCCTGCAGCTGGTGCTGCATGCTTGTCACTGTGGCACATGATGTGACATGCTCACGCTCACATAGTTACTTACCTTTCTGCCTACTGTACCTGTTACTTAGCACCGTTTCATTATTTACCTCTATTGACTGCGATGCTCGCTGACAGAACTATAAGGCTGATTTGTTTGAACAGGGTTCAGTGCAGGGCCGCCTTGTTAGGTTGTTTGGGCAGGGCTCAGTGCATGGCCGTGTTGTTACTAGGCTGTATGCCCTGCTTTCGATCAGTGATGGGGTTTTGCTGTGGGATGACAGCCTGCAGCGGAGTCGGTCGGTCAAAGGCTGATGGCTGATGCGCCACCACTCAGATGTCAGCAGACTTTCATAATAGTTGTTATAGATGTCTGTATCATCACAAACTGATGGGATTTATGCAGTAAGCTTGTTGTTGACGGCAGGTTCTTGACAGCTGTCGCAGCGTGCCATATATCAGTTTGCTCCTGTCGGCTGCATTGTAATGCGGCAAGCAGAAAAGTCAACTGGTGGCTGTGCTCAGTGCTGACAACCGGCGAAGGGCGTATCAAAACCTTGTGTGTTGGTTTGACTCCTAGGCAAGCTGTGTGGAGGCTTGCGCAGCCTGACAGCAGGGTGGCAGGGTTTGCCTTGGAAGGGGCTTGGGGGCTCAAGTAGGGGATGCTGGGTGGCAGCTGCAGATGGCGCAGGGCAGTGTTCGCTTTTGTTACTATTTGACGCCCTGCATACTGCGCTATGCGTGCGTACGGCAGTTTTGGCAGGTGTTGCCTGACATTATCAGCTGCAGATGCCATCTGCGCCAGTGGCGTGAGGCAGGTCTCAAGTTCGGTGTTGTACGGCCCCCTGCACACCGCACAATATTGTGCGTCAGTGTAGTACGCATTAATGCGTACTACACTGAATGGCATGTTGTTGGCGGGTGGCATTGTTGTCTGTTTGCGGCAAGGGCAAGTGGGGTGGGGCACGTGCTGCGCTGGCAGCTGTGCTGACAGGTATCACAACAGTATCTGGGCGCCTCTTGGGACCAGCACCGGTGATGATCCACTACGGCTAGCTACCGGCCCCTTGGTCCAGCCATGCGACTGCGTTGCATAAGGTGTTTGGTTCAGCATGCTGACATACTATCATGACAAGCTTGGCGGGAAGCGGTTCTGTCACATGCTCTTGTACTACTATGTGTCGTTATTGACCAGGTTTTGGGGTGTAACGGTCGTCTGTAACTGTCACCTGAGCACAAACAGTACAGGCCGTGCCTGATGATACCAACTCACAAGTAGCCTTGAGCACCCACAAATTGCTGCAAGCCAGCAGCAAAAGCTTTGGAGTTGATTGCACACTGCTCAGCAGCAGGACCTGGAGCAGCAAGCCCTGCTGGCATGCCATGTCAATACAATAGGCAGACGATTTGCTCACGAGCTCGGACAGCGATTAAGCTTCTCCTTGCATCGCGTGGAGCTCTGCATAACCCTGCTCTGCCGATCAGCAGGAGAACACGGAGTGCACCTGGTAGTTTGATCAGACGCTGCAGGTATGACAGCGCGGTGTCATCATCGCAGTAATATCAAAGTTGATTGAAACCTTTCAAAGCGTACATAGGGCGCCCACGCAAGTGCAGCAGCAGCACCAGCAGCAGCAGTGGCGTTCTGCAGCAGCTGTCCTGCAACACACTTGCAGTGGTAAGACAGCAACTGGCATGCCTGGTGACTCGTTAAGCTATTGTCTTCATACTCACTTCTCCCAGGACTGTTAGCACAGACAGCAACTCGCCTGCTGCACCGGCTGGCTTAGCGTCTGTCCTTGTGCTGTCTATGCAGCAGCACCGCCCAGAGACCCCATCAACAACCCGCAAGACTCACCTCAGCACCAGCTGAGTAGCATCCTCAACCAGCTGCTCCAGCTGCTGTGCCAGCAGCAGCAGCAGCAGCAGCAGCAGCAGCAGCAGCAGCAGCATGGCTGATGACGGCAAGCAGCCGGCCCAGCAGGGCGGCCTGAACCTGGGCTTCAAAATCGCAGGCAAGGCCCGCGCCAAGGTGGCAGTAAACGTCAAGGAGCAAAGCGAAGACCGGCAGCTGATCACTGGCGTGGCAGGCAGCGTCATACAGGCTGCTGAGCCCTCTGCAAGTGAGCGGCGGCAGCATGTCATTCCGGCCTTGGAGAACACCTACAAGACAGGTGTCGGCAAGTTTGTGCCTACGTTTGTGCCGGAATCCAGCTCAGCAGCAATCACAGGCAAGGCAGATGACAGGTATGAGAAGGCAGCCAAGCCTGATGTGCCTGGCCTCACCAGCTACGGCCTGCAGCTGAGGCAGCCGAAGGATACAAAAGCAGCAGCAGCAGCAGCAGCAGCAGCAGATGAGGCTGGCGAGGCGGCAGCAGCAGCAACAGCAGCAGCAGCAGGGCCCATGGTGCCTGTGCGGCGTGGCGATGAGGCGCAGCAGCTGAGGGATGACCTGGAAGCGCTGCCTGACGAAGCTACAGTGGAGGTGAGGCGCCTTTGTGGCAGCAGCAGCAGCAGCGGCAGCAGCAGTGGAAGCCGTACAAGTGGTAAGTGGGTTGGGGTTGGCAGCAGCTGCGGGATGATCTGGAAGCGCTGCCTGACGAGGCCACTGTGGAGGTGAGGAGGCAGCAGCAGCAGCAGCAGCAGCAGCAGTGGAAGGCGTACAAGTAGAAGGTGGGTGGGGTGGGCAGCGGGCAGCAGCTGCAGCAGTAGCAAGAATGGTGGTGGTGAGCTGCAGGGAGGCACACAACAGCAGAAACTGCTGCTTGGCTGCACTGCTTTCAGGGCAGAAGACGGCGATATGCTTCTGCAAGCCAACACATGTGCTCTACGCTGATGCTCATGTTGCAACCAACAAGTTGTGCTGTGCTGTCGTGTTCCCCCTCCCCTTTGGCCCCCCTGCCACCCCAGGACTACGAGTCCAAGCCTCTGGAGGAGTTTAGCAAGGCGCTGCTTGCTATAACATCATACATCTGAGTGACTGTCAACCTGTGCTGTCCTGTCCCATGCTGCCGTTTTCCCTCCGTCCCGCCTCTTCGCAGGACTACGAGTCCATGCCAGTGGAGGAGTTTGGCAAGGCGCTGCGCTCACTATTTTTGAAGTGCAACTGACAGCCTGCGCTGTTGTGTGTCTTCTGCTTTTATATCCCCCAGGACTACGAGTCCATGCCTGTGGAGGAGTTTGGCAAGGCACTGCTGCGGGGCCTGGGCTGGGCGGACGGCCAGGGCGTGGGCCGCAAGCGACAGGTGGGGTTCAGCCTTGTCACGTTTTAAGCCATCGGCCTGCCAGCCGATACACATATGTAGACGCTGTGTGTTGATTGCAGCCATGCGGCGGTGCTCCTTGGGGGGTGGCTGGTTGGGCTGGGCTGGGCTGGGCAGATGGCAAGGGGGCCGCAAGCGCCAGGTGGATAGCAGGGCTGCGCAGCGGCTGGCTAGGCAGCATTGGCCTATGAGTTTGCCCCGCTTGCAGCTGCAGTGTGCAACCAGTTTATGTTGATCCAGTCAACCTGCCTCTTTTTCATGGACTCCTCGTGCAACCCTCGGTATCAGCACCGTGTCACGAACACCACAGCGATAACGCAACGGCTCCCCACGCAATGACGACTGCTGCATTTCTGTCTGGTACGTGCCGTGCCTGCAGCTGGTGGAGCCCAAGCAGACCATCCGCCGCCCTGATCAGCGTGTGCGCTGTGTGTGTTGATGACAGACAGATGGTGCACTTTCCTGTGATGAAACTGCCGCACTGCTTGTTTGCTGCCGCCCCCTGTCCCTCCCCCCCCCCCTGTAGCTGGTGGAGCCCAAGCAGACCATCCGCCGCCCTGACAGGCTGGGCCTAGGAGCCAACCCGGTGACGCCACCACCAGACAAGCGGCCGCGCAAGATGGGTGAGCGGCAGCAGCAGCAGCAGCAGCAGCAGCAGCAGATGAGATCAGCGGCTGCACAATAACAGCAGAGCTTGCATGCAGCTGCAGTCAGACCAGTACAATGCAGGATGTCCAGCGCACGCATGCAAGGTGGTGAAAGTGAAGGGGTTGCAAATGCAAGGTGGTGAAAGTGAAGGGGTTTTGTTTGCATCGCAATGCTTGCACCTGTTCTTAGCCTGCAGCACACCACCGACTGCTGCAACTGGCTGTGCTGTCCTGGCTGCTCATTTCCTCCCACCACTGCCAGGCGACAAGCCGAAGCAGGGACTAGGTGGCAGCGTCAGCAGCAGACGGCAGTGTGCTTGTGCTCTTACAAGCAACTTGAACTCGCACCTGTTCACAGCCTGCAGCGCACTTCTAACTGCCGCTACTGGTGCTGCCATGCCTGCTGTTTCACCCTGTTTCTCACCATCGTCAGGTGACAAGCCCAAGCAGGACCTGGCGGCAGCGCCAGCAGCCACCCCCCGCTCACCCACTGTGTTGCACCTGCTGCTGCCTTTTACAATTCAACACTACGCAGGTGACAAGCCCAAGCTGGACCTAGAGGCAGCGCCAGCAGACACACGCGCACACTTGCAATATAGTTGACTGGTTGTGCTGTTCCGGCTGCTCTCTTCCTTCCTCTTCAGGTGACAAGCCCAAACAAGATTTAGTGGCAGCGCCAGCAGCAGACGGCAGCGTGCGCCACCGTGTGGGCCTTGACGAGGCGCTGGTGCCGCGGTCAAGCCTGATGGCGGGGCCTGCAGTGGGCAAGGCGATGCGGCTGGTGGCGGGGCGGCACGAGGGGCTGGCATGTATGGTCAAGGAAATGCGCCCAGCTGCAGAGGGCAGCAGCGGTGAGTGTTGTTGTGGCTGTGCTCTGGTGTACAGCAATGTAGTGGGTGCGCAAGGGTCTGGGGTGCTGGCCAAGCTGTCTTTTTGGTGGTTGTTTGTGTGTGGGCCTTGACGAGGCGCTGGTGCCGCGGGCGAGCCTGACGGTGGGGCCTGCAGCGGGCAAGGCGATGCGGTGTGCGGTACGGCGTGTTGTGAAGGGGCTGCTAGGGAAGGACGAGGGCAGCAGCAGTGAGTGTGTTTGGTGCGGTTTAAGCTTGTGTGAGGGGGTGTTGCGGCAAGGTGGCAAGCAGCGCAGTGGTGGGTGGCAGCGGGCCTGGCTGAACAAGGTGATGTTTCTGGTTGGACTGTGTGAGCAGCGTTGCATGTGCATTGCACACCATGTGTGTTGTGTGGTGCGCTGAAAGTCATGCATGGCAGCGCAGCTGCTGTGCAACATTTGTTGCATCCTGGCGCAGTGAAGCAACGGCAGTGTTGCTGCACAGTGACTTAATTTGCTCGTCTTGCCTGCCTTGTCTTTACTGCTGCTGCTGCTGCTGCTGCTGCTGCTGCCGCCGCAGGCCCTGGCCGTGTGCTGGTTGAGCTGCTGCCCTCTCACGAGGTGGTGGAGGTGGCAGCAGAGGAGCTGGGGGAGAGGGGAGACCGCAGCAGGCCGGCAGCAGCAGCAGCAGCAGCAAACGGCAGCAGCCGGCCAGACAAGCAGCAGCGAGAGGGCGCGCGGGAAGGCAGCAGAGACAGAGACAGGGACAGAGAGCAAGAAAGGCACAAGGAGCGCAGCAGAGACAAGGATAGGGATAGGAATAGGGGTGGCAGCGATGAGCAGCGGCATCGTAGCAGCAGAGACCGCCGCAGCCGCAGCCGCAGCAGAGACAGGGACAGGGAGAGGGACAGGCAGCAGCGCAGCAGCAGGGAGAGTGATCCGGACAGCAGCCGCCAGCGGCAGCAGCAGCAGCGGCAGCGTGTGCTGCCGCCGTCGCAGCTCTGGCTGGCGCAGCTGATCCGAGTGCGCGTGGTTGACAAGCGGCTGGGAGGTGGCAAGCTGTACCTGAAAAAAGGCACGGTGCTAGATGTTGCTCCTGATGGCAGCTGTGAATTGCGCCTTGAAGACAGCAGGCAGGTGGTAGCTGCTCACCAGGAGCAGCTTGAGACAGTGGTGCCAAAAGAGGCGGGTGCTGCTGTGATGGTGGTGGCCGGGCAGCACAAGGGCCGGCGGGGCCGGCTGCTGCAGGTCAGTTTGGCCAGCGGTGCTGCTGCGCTGCAGCTAGTGGGTGACATGGAGGTGGTGCGGCTGCAGCTGGATGACGTGGCACAGTTCATGGGGCAGCTGGAGGAGGAGGAGTTCTGAGCGCAAGGTGCTATACCGGCAATGTAATACACTGGTTTTAGGAGTTCATGCACCTTCATATGATGGCAGGGTGGGCAGCAGTGAATTGGGCGGAATGGCCTGTGAGTTTGTTTTTGGGTGGCGGACCTACTAGCTGAGGTGCTGTGCAAATCTGTGTCAATGGTTACACGTACTGTGCCAGGGCAGCCAACTGACGTGAGGTGCAACACAATCGCTCAAAACCCTGACCGCCCATGCCATCAGGTGTACCAGTCAAACGGCTGCCATCACAGGCACATGTCAACCCGCACCAGTGCCACACTGCGCTGTCGCATAAGGTGGCAACTGCCAAGCGCTTCAAAGACAAAGTCATGTAGCTCTAGCCACATGCCGCTCCGCAGTGTCCGTCTGCTTGCACTTCACGCGGTGCAGAACACGTGCGCTGCGCTGCCGCGCGTCCTGCGTCATAACACCGACGTCCACAATGTGGACAGGCCGCCCGCTACATGGCTCCTGCAGCCCGGCCCGGCCCGGCAACCAAGCTGCCCGGTACATATTCATAAGGATATTCAGCACACCTATGTGCCATGCAGACACATCAGCATCATGCCTGCAGCTCAGTCTGCTTGTGCTTCACAAGCTGCAGCAGGCGTGCGCAGCGCTGCCTTGCGTCCTGCATCATGGCAGGCAGGTCCACAGGCTGCCTGCTGGCTGGGCTAACTAGCACGCCCCGCTGCACCACCACCTTGCCGTTTACTATGCTCCAGCTGACTGGGCCCATCAGGCCAGGCGCGCACAGCAGCAGCGCGGCGATTGGGTCGGCACCTGCAGCAGGGCAAGCAGCAGCATAAAGTCAACATCAGATTTTGCTGTGTCACACCAGAGTCTAGCTTCAAGCCTCCAGTGGAGGCTACTGCCCAGCAGCCGAATTGTATATCTGCACACCAGACGACACCAGCAGTCACCAGGTGATCCGGCCTGCAGCTTTCAGTGGCCTGTCCAGTGGCAACCCCGGCTTTGCAGATCCTATGCTGCTGCGCACCTGCTGTCGCGAAAGCCAGGCAGTTGTTTGTGCGCCACGCCACCACATCAGCCGCGTAGCCGGGTGCAATGCGTCCGATGCCATCCTCTCTGCCCAGGTTTGCAGCGCCAGCCCGCGTGGCCAGCCACAGTGCCTCTCTTGCTGAACAGCCGGATGCCTTGCCTGCAATCAGCATGTGTGAACATGACAGTCTCAATCAGTATGCAGTAAAACAGTTTTCCAGCCAGGATGTGCGCTCTGTGTGCTTGGTTTGAAACCCCGTGTGGCTAGCCACAGTGCCTCCCTTGCTGAACAGCCGGATGCCTTGCCTGCGCACGGCAGTAGCGCAGCAGTTGAATGTTGCAGGTGTTGTATGCTGAATTGACTTGAAGCATATGGTCAGCCGGGACAGGATTACGTTGGTTTGATTTAAACTAGCTGTGCATGCACCATTGATCAAGAGCTGAGGCAGCAGCCAGCATCTGTGCCAAATTTGCACGTCTGCAATGGGCGCTAATACATATTTCCAAAACGCACAGCAGCAAGCATATGTTTTAGATGGTGGCCTTGCATCCTACCTGTGTGCCGCTGCAGCAGCATGGCCATGCGCGCCTCCTGCAGCATGTGGGGGCTGTCATTGCTGGCAGCACCGTCAGTGCCCAGGCTCACAGTGACACCAGCGTCCAGCATATGCCTGAGGCAGCAGCACAGACGCAGCAGCAGCAGCAGCAGCGGCAGCGGCAGCGGCAGCGGCGGCGGCAGCGACAGCAGCTTTACCATCTGTGGAAGTCAAGAACAGACATGCAAGTGGTCCACGCACAGCTATCAAGCACTCGCAACCATCGCTCACCTATAGCTGCACCCAGCATGACAAAGATGAAAGGGGCGGCATTGCACGCAGCTGCATCTCAAGCCACCCTGTGCATGCTTACTTGCAGGGAAGCAGCAGCTACATGCTAGCCTTGTACCATACTGCTGTACCACAGCTGAGCCAGGCAGGGCTGGCCTCACCTCACATCAGCAATGCCAGCAGCCAGGCGCAGGTTTGATGAGGGGCAGTGCGCCACGCCCACGCCAGCAGCAGCAAAGGCCTGGATGTCTGCGCTGCTGGCCTGGCAGCAGTGCGCAAACCAGGCGCGGCTGCTGTCCCAGCCAATGCTGTCAAGGTATTGTGGGAAGCTGCAGCCAAAGGTGTCCTGGGTGTACTGCAGGTCGCTCTGCATGCAGCAGTGACAGCAGCAGTTGAGTCAGACACAGGTTGCAAAGGCTGGGGGCTGGCGCTCTGTCCTGCATGCCGGACGTTGGCACCAAACATTCACAAAGACAACAGCAGTCAAGGCATGCCAAGCAACAACAGCTGCCAATTATGTTAAAAAAAACGGGTGTTACATGCATATAGCTCTATGTAAGGAGCTTTGCTGCCAGTCTCGCAAGCGCCTTCAAGGGACACGGACCTAGCCTGCACTGCCAGCCCCACACGCACCTCCCCCTCTGCCAAGTGTGTGTGCAGGCGCACACCTTGGTGCTGCGCTGCCAGGGCCGCCACCTGGCGCATCAGCTGCAGGCTGGCTGAGCGCGCTGTGGCTGGGCCCAATGCAACCCGGCACATTGACAACCTGGCAGCAGCAGCAGCAGCAGCAGCAGCAGCAGCAGCAGCAGCAGCAGCAGCAGCAGCAGCAGCAGCAGCAGCAGCAGCAGCAGCAGCATGGCAGCAGCAGCAGCAGGGGAAGGTGAGCAAGGGAGCGTGGCAGCGACAGTGTACGACATACTGCAGGCAAACTATTGGTAAGGAAGTGCAGCCATACTATTGGTGAGGAAGTGATGTTGGTGGCAGCTGGGCAGGTCGGCACTGATAGCATCCTTGGCCACTGCAGTGCGCTGCGCCTGCCCCAGATGTAGGCAGGTGCAGAGCACACTTCACTCACTCACTCACTCAGCGCAACACAATTGCCAGGGCGTTCAAACAGCTGACACAACCAGCAGTTATGCAGGGTGCTGCCTCAACTAAAGCTCGTGCACTACTGTCACTCAAGTTACACATTAAGCACAACACCGTGTACACAGCAACACCGG
Organism: Scenedesmus sp. ARA3; assembly: GCA_004335835.1. Taxonomy (NCBI): domain Eukaryota; kingdom Viridiplantae; phylum Chlorophyta; class Chlorophyceae; order Sphaeropleales; family Scenedesmaceae; genus Scenedesmus; species Scenedesmus sp. ARA3. Next base: position 51,315 of record RWJK01001844.1, on the reverse strand, counting down.
CACAGCTGGAACTCCCTCATCATGTGACTGCTGAACTTACAGCCGCTGCATATCTCAGCAGCTGGATGGGTGCTGCCCCACCTGGAGCTGTCGTGGTGCTGCTGTATGCAGCGAGCCATGTCAGCCAGCATGTCCTCGTCAGCCTCAAACAGCGCAGCAGGCATGCTGCCCAGCAGGCCCTGCTGCGCCTCGCCTGCTGCTGCTGCCGCCGCTGCTGCTGCACCTGCTGCACCTGCTGCTACTGCTGCTACTGCTGCTGTGCCTGCTGTGCCTGCTGCACCTGCCGTGCTTGCTGCTGCTGCCACCGCCTGCTGCTGCTGGAACTTCCGGCTCATGCCGCCCCGCACCGGGTGGAAGCGCAGACCCATCTGTGCAGCAGCAGCAATGGTGCAGTCCAGCCTGCAACAGCCAGCCACAACAACAGGCAGACAGACGGGCAACATTAGCTCGAGCGTCTTGAATATTTGACGCCTCTCAAGCACAGCGGCAGCGAAATTTGAACAAAGAGCCCAAGCGTTGCACCAGCCACACGCATGGACATGAGTACAGCAGGTGCGTGGCTATCTGCAAGGCATGTGCATGCTGTTCGCAAGTAAGACCAAGCTGCTATGGATCTATAACAGTGTCCCACTGCTGCTGCTTAACGCGCCGCCGCTGCCTGTTGCAACGTCTGGTTATTGCCTCTCACGTGACGTCATTGGGGTAGGTGTACAGGTGGTCGCTGCTGGTGGTGCAGCCGCTGAGCAGCAGCTCACCAGCAGCCAGCCGCGTGGCGGCAGCCACATCGTCAGCCTGGCGGCAGCAGCAGCAGCAGCAGCAGCAGTAGCAGCAGCAGCACAAGTTCAAGTGTTTGTCGCTGGCAGGTGCCCTCTGCGCAGTAGAACACATCGCACAGGGCATGCTACGACCACTGAGGGCGCTTATCCCTCTGCAACATAACACTGCAACATAACACTGCAACATAACACTGCACGTCGGATACCTGGGCTGGCCACACCAATAGGCAACAGGTGGCAGCAATGCAGGAATTCCTGCTTCGAAGCATCCATGTAGTTTGGGTCGTGTGTGCCAGCCAGCTTTGCAGTGCAGCCTGCTCACTGTGAGGGCTGCCCACACAGGAAACAGCGCATCCAGCCAGCCGCCTAACCCTTCATCCTGCAAGTGCAAGGACAGCAGGCAGTGCAGCCATGAGACAGGCCAACTGCGGTTTGTAGCACAGCAGACACAGCTGTGGACTCCAGCGCATGATAGACAAAGCGTCAGCTAAGCGCTGACTGCTGAGGTGTTACAGCAGGACAGGATACTCAAACGTGCCTGTCAGCTGCTGTTTGACCACTGTGATGCAGCTGCTGCCAAGCTTAGGACCAGGCATCAGTGATTGTGTGATTGCCAGCTAGCTTGCCTACTTACATGAGCGACGCAGCGTGTGAGGCAGTTCCACATGTGGGTGTGGGTGTTGATGAGGCCAGGAGTGACAACATGGCCAGACAGGTCAATCACTTCTGCCTGCTGCTGCTTATACTGCTCTGGCAGGTCTGCTGCCTTGCCAACCCATGCGATGGCATTGCCCTCAATGCAAATGGCAGCTGCAGCGATCTCGCCTAGAGCCTCGTCTGCTGTGTACAGGTGATCTATGTTTGTCAGCAGCAGCATAGCGTTGGTGATGCTGAAGAGGCTTGCAGAGTTCTTGTAACGCTGTTCCAACGTCAAGGGGCCTCTGAGGTGGGGAGGCAAGCAGCACAACAGCTGCAGGTGTGTGGGTACTGCAGTGCAGGTGTGTCCTGCACCTGCCTGGATCTCGCTACAGCGTCAGCACATACAAGCCGCTGAAAAGTGCACTAAACTTTGGTTGGCAAGCTAAGTAGCAGCCAACTCTCAAGACCACGGCTACGTGGCACACTCACCGGACTCCCAAACCCTTGATCATGCGGTACCTGTAAGCTCGATCAGCTGGTCGCGAGCTCTCAACTGAGCTGTAAATGAACACCGCCCGTATCAGTTCATCAATGCAGTGCTAGCTGACGTGTGAGTCGACACCCTGCACTGCCTGTCCTTTCAAGGGACCACCAGTACACCAGTACAACCAGGCTGGTGCCAATCGTTCAACGCAAGCGTACGCTAGCCAGACGGGCGGCATGAAGAATAACTACATCATAAGGGTTCGATTACTACCATGTAGCACATTGAATAGCTAATACAAGGTGCAGTGCATACACCCATCATGGGTGTATTATGGCATGTTTGCTGGAACGGGGAGCTGATGGCTCCAATACGTTTGGTACAATGTAAAACCATTGTGGGAACTGCTTGGGCCCCAAGGGGGGTGCTAAAAGACTGCGCGAAGCGCTTAGGCGTGGCTCCCTTCTATCTCTGGTTGCTGGAAAGCAACCACCACTGGCAATGAGCAGCAGCGTCCCTGGTGTCAACTGTTGCGTAGGTCAGACACAGAGAACATCTGCACAAGCGTTCTGAAAAAGTTTCAAACGTTGACAGCTCGCTATACAGTGTGTGACGCTGTCACATTTCTCACGCCTCGTGCCAGCCCTGCTGTACAGCAACAGCAGGACATGTTCTCCTGCCTGCCAGGCAACCAGTGGCTGGCCAGTACACCTTGCCAGCATGCATGGCCACACATCTCATGTGCAGCATAAGACTCGTCATAGACGCCAACAGTCACACTCTGCTAACTCAGCAGTAAGGCGTCGCAGAACCGCCGTCAGGCTGACCAATAGTCTAGTTTTGGGTCACAGAACAGGTGACACAACACCGCGCAGAGCAGCTAGCTATCTTTAGCGACGATGTCTGGCACTGGTGCCGCAATCCAGGCACAGTGTCCGGAAACATATCACACAGAGACCGCCAGCGCTTGTCAGCCCAGCTGGCCACCAGTCCTCAACCAAGCTTGCTGCAAGCAGTTTGCCGTGCGCAAGGCTCTATGTCGCGCTGCCGCTGGTGATTGCCACACGCGTCCCAATTTCACATAATGTTCACAACGCACAACTGCAATCCAGTCACAGCTCCTCCTTGCCGGCTGCTGCTGTGCTTGCGTCAGCGTTGGGATCATAGCCGGGCCTCACGCACTCCTGCCTTGGATAAGGCTTGCAGCCCACGCACGCCTTCGCCAGCAGCTGAATCCCACTGCCGCCGCCGCCCGCTGCTGCCATGCGCTCCTGGAACACCCGCCCCAGCTCCGCATACTTCTCCTTAATGTTGTCAAAGCGCTGCTGCTCACTGCGCAGCGCAGCAGCAATGGATTTGTCGTTGCCGCAGGGCAGCATTTGCAGCGCTGCTTGTACGGGGATCATGGTGAACATGCCGTTGGTGTGGTCCACATGGCCGCAGCTGGCTGTGAAGACCTCCTCGATGACGACGGCGTCCAGGATGTCGCCTGCGGCAGCAGCAGCAGCAGCAGCAGCAGCAGCAGCAGCAGCGGCGGCGGCAGCAGCAGCAGGGTAGAGGTGTTGCAGCAGATTCAGCTGGCAGGCAGGGTGAATGATGGATGGGTGGTTGGAAATTGTGTGTCAGTAACTGCGGATGTAGCAGCTCATTCAACCGCTATCGACGCTGTGGCATCGCAGCATTTGAATGGCTTCTGAATTCGCTTGAGCATGCTTGGTAGATGACTGCCTGCATTGCAACAGCTGCTGCTGCCCCCTAATTCCCTGTGCCCTGGTGAGTGGGGGCCTGCGCCCCACCTGCGTCGCCACCCCCATTGATGGACATCTCGTAGTCAAAGGCGTAGAACACACGCCTGCAGGCAGGTAATACACACCACACAGCAGCACCGGCGGGTATATAATCAGGCCTCAGCAACTAGTGACTAGCACACATGCAGAGCAGCAGAGCACATGAGGCCAGCAACACACTGCTGCCCTGCAAGATTTTGCAGCTCATGCTTTGGCGCGGCCATTGAGGCAGTTCAATTGATGCAAGATTGTCTCAATCAGCCCCTGTGCAACTGCCGAAAACATATGGCTTACAAGAGCACTGTCATCATTATGCACAGGTAGCAGGGCCGGCTGTACAGGATCCACTAGCTACAAGTTGCAGCTGCTGAGCGGTCTGCTAAACTGCGGCATCACCTGAAGCCTGCAAAGGCCAGGCCGCTCATGCACAGCGAGCAGGGCTGGTGTGTGGCCAGGAAGATGGTGTCGGCAGCAGGCAGGCGCTGCGCATCCGGCACCGTCTGGAAGAATCCGTTGATGGTGGAGATCTCGCCGTGCGCGGTGGGCGTCTTGGCGGTCTGCACCTGCAGGCCCAAGTGGAAGCAGAGCAAGGCAAGAGGTTTAGGTTATAGCAAGGAAAAAATACTAGCGTGGAACAGCAGCCAGCTTGATGCGGCAAGCGGAGCAGCGCTGAGCCTTGTGCCGCAGCTGCGTTTGGAGGACCGGCGCTGTGTGACATACTTGTTGTGCCGTGCATGACGTACTGCTGCCGCACATAGCGGTCGCCATACCAAGGTACATCACATCCAGGTTCTGGCTGCTGCTGCTGCTGTTGCTGCTGCCGCTGTGTTGTCCCACCTGGTTTGCGTCAGCATACAGCAGAGGGTAGCCAGGGCCCTCGTTGCTAAGTATGGCAGCGCCAAACGGGCTGTTGCCTTTGTCCACTGTGGCCTTAGTGGCCTCATATGCACTGCCGCCAAGCTCATCTAGAATGCGGCTCAGCAGGGTGACAGCCTCGATGTCTGCGCAGCAGCCCTCTGCTTTTGGATCCACAGTTGTCCCGCTGACAACGCATGCACTTGGTGTGGGGAAGCGGCTGGTGCCACAGCTGCTACAGGCTGCTGCTGACGCTGCAAAGAAGGCTAAGACAAATAAAGGCAGCGCTGCTGACGCTTTCATCGTGAAACGGTAGCTCGTTGCGAAGGATGGCGTGGGTGCAGTGCTGCTGCTGCTGCTGCTGCTGTTGCCTCTGCTGCTCCTGCTTGCAGGGCTGCCGTGGCGACGCTCACGCCTGTATCACAACAGCAGGTACGAAACGACCGATGACGCTGCAGACTGTCAGCAAAGGTTTGCTAGACAGGAACAGGCTCGCCACGTGCCTCGTACAGTGCTAGGGTTGTATAGTCGCTGTGTGTCGATTTTTTGTAATTTCAGCGCGGTGAAACTTACTTATTTAAGTATTTAAGAGCTGATCGCGGTTTAGCAAAGCGACGAGCTCAAAATAATCAGGGGGAAAGCCCTAGTTGCTGTTGGGAGTAACCAGTGACAGCTCGCTCAAGAGCCCGGCCACCGCTGCGGCTTGTCGTAACACTGGAGACACACCGTCCAAGCCTTATCCCAGCCTTATCTGAGCTTGATGTGTGCCCAGCATGTCAAGGCGCCAGCAGCTGAGTGCTGCTGCAGCTGCTGCTGTTGCTGCTGTCCAAGGACAGTAGAAAGAACTGCAAGTAAGACACAATAGCAACAGACGCTTCGTTACTAGCTCTACATAGAGGCTGGAACGAACACCAAATGCTGGATGCAATATATACATGTCAAGCAAGCGCACGCAAATCTTAATGCTGCTGCATCAGGCTGAACAGCCAGCTGTCGGTATCACCCAGCAAGTGCATGTGGTGTACGGATGCCAGACAGGCACCAGATGTCATGTAAACCGCCATGTGCATTGCAGACAACAGCGTCATGAACATATAAAGGCTGCAGCATCAAGTGCCAGCCAGCCATAACAGAAGCATGCACCACATTAGTGGTGCCCGGCGGTCGGCTGTAGGGGCTGCATCAACACAAAACATTGATGAAATGCCCACACAAGCTCAGCCACACACCCTATGCATCGTCCAAGTAGTCCATACCTAGCAGCATCTATTAAGCACACGTACTGCGTAGTACAGCAACACCAGTGAAGCTGAGCAGCACTGCTGTATGGCAGCACTGTTTGGACAATGCAGCTCAAGCGGATCTGTGAGCAAATTCGCATCACCTGCCCCTAGAGCAAGCAGGCACACAAAGCCTGTTCGGCTGCCACCTTCCAGCCTGCAACATCATCCCACCTCAACCCTTGTGCCCTGCACCCTCCCCACCACTATCATCCCGACTCTGCTATAGCCGCAAGCCCTACTCTACTCTACGCACCCAGCCCTGCCCTGAACCCCAACCACCACCATCACCACCCCAGCCCAGCCAACGCTACAGAACCACGCCATTATGCTATCAACCAAACAGCGGTACTGCCATGCCTGCCCCAGACAGCAAGATCAGCACACCCACCACAATAGCAATACCCGATGCAATCGTCGACAGGTGCGCCTGCAGCCACGGCCGCTCCTTAGTAAGCGCTGCTGAGGTGGTACCAATCACAAGCGTGTAGCCACCCATTGCTGCCACTGTACCAAACACAAACATGCTGCAATAGGCGATTGCTGCGAGCTTGGTGGGCAGCGCCAGGGCAGGGATGACCACAAAAAGTGCATCAGGGTGCAGCCCATACACAATGCCTGTTGCATAGGTGGCCAGGCCCACTTTGGCTTGCTGCTGGAAGTTGCTGCTGCTGCTGCTGGCTGCTATTGTGCTGCCATCAGCACCTGCAGGCAAGCAGCAGGAGCAGCAGCCGCGGCAAGGTCAGTCGACAGGTCGGGTGCGCAGAGCTCATACAGAGGAGGGACGTGACTGATGGGCCAGCTGCTACCAATTTCAGCGCTGCATATCATTCAGCGCTGCATATCATTGCAGAAGCAGGACGGCAAGGCATGGCATGCTGTAGTTTCTGCCACTGTCTACGACTGCCTGCTGTAGCTGCTTTTTCGCCAGCTGCGACTGCTACATGTTATTGCCGCCAACGCAACCATCATCAGCTACAGCTACAGCTGCTGCTGTTGCTGCCACGGCAGCGTGCTAGCTGCGCTGCATCAGCAATGCCCCAGCAGCTACTTGCGCAAAGACACAGCTCCCAATGACCCATATAACCAAAGCCTGGCGCTTGCTGCACACCCCTGCGCTGCCACATGGCCCGCATCCAATCGCGCCTGCACTAGCACTGCTTCAGCTGCTACCATCGCATCTGCCACTGGCCCACGCCCCGTCAATTGCAGCTTACCCAGCCTGTCGCCCTGCTGCAAACACATGGAATGTGCAACAACTGCCACACATCCACCAGCCAGCCCGCACCTGCCACTGCCAGCTTGAGCTCCCCTTGCTCCTCCTCCTCGTGCGCGCCCTCAAAGTAGGTCTCGTAGATGCCCATCAAGCCGATGGCGATCAGTGTCAGCCCCACCACAGTGCCCGACCACTTGGACAGCGCAGGCACAAAGTCGTGGAAACGCTCCTGCAGGCAGTGGAGGTTGTAGTGTGGCAGGAGACGATAAAGCAGCTGAGTAGGCTGGGCAGTATGCTAATGATTGCTGTACAAGTTGCAGCAATGTGTGTGCTGTGTGGCGCTCATATGATCAGTATTATGTGACCATCAGCAGGTGGACAGGTCACTGTAGCTCAGCCACACCTGCAGTGGCACTGCAGACCTGCCACAGTCTCGCCCTGCGACATCTCAGCAGCGGCAGCCGGATGCTGCCGTGCATGCTGGCCTACTGCTGCGCACACAACTCTGCTGGTGGTGCTGCTGCTGCTGCTCGTGGTGCTGCTGCTGGTCGTGCTGCTGCTGGTGCTGGTGCTGCCGCTGCTGCGATTCTGCCGCCACTGCCTCTGGAGCCGTGCTGCTCCCTTGCCGCCTGCGCATGTGCTGCCTCACCTTGAGCACCACCAAGACCAGGCCCAGGATGAGCTGCCATGTATGCTGGCATGCTGCTGCAAGTGCACTTTTGGCCCTGCTGCTGCTGCTGCTGCTGCGCTGGTGCAGCAACCCCACAACAAGCCGCCTTACCTTGAGCACCACGAAAACCAGTCCCAGGATGAGCTGCCCGGTGGAGTGGCCGAAGCCCCACAGCGCGCCCAGCGCTGACGCTGCTGCCCGGTTCCTGCCGATGGTGAGCGGTGTCAGCGCCTGCAGGCATTGTAGCAGGCAGGACAAGTAGGCAGAGCGGAAGGATGCAGTGAGGAGGTGCTTTTCTCACAAAGCTGCTGCTGGCCATAGCAGGTGCAGTGGAGTTGCAAACATACGACTGCTGTCAGCAGGTACACCTACTCAAGCAGTGCAAGCACTGCCCGCAACGGTTCCTGCAGGTACAGCTGGCACAACAATGCGACAAAACAGCAGCTGTGATGCCTTTCTGTGCTGCTATATTGTGGGTAAATCGTCAATCTACAGCAATCCCTTGCTTGACGTGCTGCTTTGTACAATCACAACTCAGCAGCATCTGCCCTGCTGTCCCTGTCAGCATGCCATGTCAGCCTGCTGCTGCCCTGACAGGCTGCTGCTGTCAGGCCTTGCAAGGCACTCACTGCCAAGTGGTCGGGGCCACACAGGGTGTGCAAGAAACCCGCTGCCAGGCCTGCCCAAGCACTCTGTGCTGCTACTGATGCACCTGCAGCAGGGTGTGCAGTACACGCAGCAGGGGTTGGTGGATGCAACAAGGATCTCCGCAGCAAGCCAGCATGCATGCTCGTGCGTTGGTATAAGCCCACCTGAGGCCTCTGCGCTGCCCGCTGTGAGTGTTAGCGACGCAAATGGCGCGCTGGGCCCACAGACTGCTGATGCCAGCACAGACCATGTTGCTGCTGCTGCCACTCCGACCAGCAAGCTTTTGCAAAGTCGCTGTAATGGAGCTACGTTACTGTTGCGTGGATCGATGGGCTGGCTGACGGCTGCAGCACTGCTAGCACATATCTGTGGCACCCGGTTGACGGGGACACGCACGGTCCGCTGCAAGCTGGGCACATTGCGAAGACTCCTAGATCTTGATGCATTGAATGAACTGCTTTGGCCAGGCGCCAGCAGGGCCATCGACGCCGCCATGTTCCGTGGATTCTTTTTCACAGCATACAATTATTTGGAGAAAAATACTGGTATGATGTCACCAACAGGGGCAGCCCTCGCGGTACGTAGTATTTGTCGAGGTCCACGCATGTCATGACAGCACTTGACCTGCAACAGCTCACGCAGCATGCGGCACACAAGGATGTGCTGACACACTGCAATTTCCAAGCCTGAATACACCAGATATGTCAGGCAGTCTATTGGTTTCACGAGGGCTGTTAGACAGGTGGCACAGCTTGCAGCTGCAAACGGGCGGTCAAGTTGGCATGTGCACACTGTGTGGCTGATCAACTCATACACAAGATCTGAACGGGCCACATGGGCATAACCGTAGGTGCAGTACATCAGACAGTGATCGTTATTTCTGTGAACAACAGAGAGAGACCACAATACTGCACTGAACAGTTACCGCATGCTGCCTGTCAAATTGACTCCGAGTCACGCTGCTGAGTCAGCAGGCGTCACTGTGCCTGAGCATCACCGGATCCCCACGCCAGCCTGAGGAGGCATCATACCAGCAACCATCCTGAAACTGGCACCAGCACAGTCGCTGGGAACGTACGCATATGAACACCTAACAGCCATCACAGGCTGCAGCACAGCATGTAGCTGCATTCGCACCAACTGGACTGCAGTGTCCGACATGCCTAAGTCAGGCATAAACGCCTGCCAAGCAACAGCAAGTTCAGCCAACACAGTTTCAATACAGCTACGCTGCCTTGCTGCTATGCTGCCGCATCCACGCAGCAGCAGCACCTGTTGCTAGTACCAGCGCCTGTTGTCACATTCACATTCTACGCTGGCATCCACAGCCGAACCATAGTGTGCATGCAACACTGTGTTGCTGTGTCAACGGTCGTCATGGGTCAAGTAACGTCAACCTGCCACTAATGTGCTGTCGCAATGCTTGCCAGTATTGTCAGAAATGCGGACAGGCAGCTACGCCTGCATGTACTGCAACTTGTCTGCAGTGCCCCTTGCCACCAAGCAGCAGCTGAAGCAGCCGCCTGAGCTTGCTGCTGCATTCACTTCATGCACAACAATGCTGGAAGCTGGTCAGGTCATTCAGCCAGTCACTTGCGTCCAGTCAATCAATGGGACAAATTCCATCAGTCACGCTGCACCTGCCTGCCTACCTACAGTCGATAATGTTATGTGGTGGAGTCAGCAGAGTGTGGGATACTACGGTGCTCAGTACTGCCTAGGATCCAGCAGCAAGTGGCTGAAAAGTGATCACCAGATGCTTGCAACAAACATCCACATGTGACATAGGAGACCTGTCAGCTGCTGTGGCAGCCAACAAAAAGAACATTCTGCTGCTACTTCGATAATCCTGATGCGGCACCCTCTGCTAGTTGGGGCTGAGGTGTTGAGCGCCAATCACGATACAGTCAAACCAGCATGATGACGTCTAGCGAGCATGAACACAGACCACTCAACGTAGTCGGCTGCTGCCTGCTGATCTGTGCGCTTCAAGGCACAGCAACCGCAGCAACAGACCACGCAGTGCCGCACCTTGGTGCGCCCACTGCTGCACCACAGGTTGGCGACACACGCGCGTCAGCGTCAACCGCAAGCAACCCCACCCAGATGTCACACCACTGTGTACAGCAGTTCAGCCCAAGTCATCAACAAGCACATATGCCACGCACATGGGGCATGCTGCCAACTCTTGATGCTCGCCAGCAAAACATACACAGACTGACCTCATCTGCAGCACATCGCAGAATGCTCCCAGGCTGAACCAGCGACTACAGCACATGACATTGCTCAGCCACCATCTCATCAAACCGCCCTCCCACCCATATACACGCATGCTACACCCGCACAACCACACAATGCAGCAACTGCACATCATCCGTAATGAAATGAGGCAGATTGCCCGGCTGTGATCTGCCTAGACTACTGATGCTTGCTGCTCACGGTGGCACTGACACAGAGCTGTCGTCATGTGCAGGCACAGTGCAGCTGACATATGCAGGCACAGTGCGCTTCCGCGCGCCTTCTTGCGCCACAGCTGGTCGGGCTGCTGGGGAAACTCAGCAGCATATGTCACCCGCACCCTGCCATTCAGCAGCCGCAGCAACAAACACCCAACGCTCCCAGCTGTCTGCTGGAAGCGCTCACACCGCAGCTGGTGCCATCACGGGAACTGCGCTGTGCGCACTACATGCGCTGCGCATACGCAGACATGCGCGTTGCACGCTGCTCCTGCCTGTGCCTCTCCAGCTCTTCGTACAGTTCATTCTCCCACTGCGCACGCTTGCTGGACATGGACACGTCGTCCTCCTTGTCAGCGGCAGCAGCCACACCGGCACTTCGCAGCTGGTCTTGACCGCTGCTGCGCCCAGCGGCAGCTCTGTCTGCTGCAGCTGCTGCACCATCCTCTGCCTTGCTGCTTGGCGATGGCGCACGCCCGGCAGCTGCTGCAGCAGCAGTGCCGTTGCTGGGCGAGCCACCGCCAGCTGCTGGACCGCCGCCTGCTGCCGCTCCGTTCAACAGCTGCTGTTGCTGCTGCTGCTGCTGCATCCGTGAACCCTGCAAACTCACGCCACGAGGCGTGGCCTTTGTAGGCCCCACTCCTGCAAGGATAGAGCCGCCACCTGACATCACTCCAGCAGCCATGGCACTGCTTGCCCTGCCTGCAGGGCCCTGCGCCAGCGGCCCGGCTGCTGCGGCTGCGCTGTTGTTGCTGAGTATGCTGTTGCCGCGTGGAGAGTTCCTGCTGATGCTGCTGCCTGGCACGCCGCGCTTAGCGCTGGTGCTGCTGGCACTAATGCTGCTGCTGGTGGCTGGCAGCGATGCCCGCTTTGCTGCTGGGTTGCTGCTGGACAGGATCCCTGAGCCCCTGGGCCCGCCTGCTGCTGCTGCCTTGGGTGCGTCCAGCTCAGGCTGCTCTTGCGGCGCCATGACCACCTGCTGCTGCGCGCCTGGCAGGGAGGGCCGAGCCGGCTGCCTGCTGCCAGAAACTGCACCGAACGACAATAAGACAGTTCGATTCAATTGAACAATTCAAGCAGGACAGCAGCCTGTCAGTGCTGGCATTGTAGGCTAGTAGTCAATGATGCAGCAAACATGAAGCACACCATGCCTCACAAGTTGCTGTTGATAAGAAATCACAGCAGTGGTTGGCGCATACGTAGCTCGCGACACTTGGAATGCCCAGGGAAAACATCACCAGAGCAGACGCAAAGACGGACCGTATTGACGCCAACCTGGCTCACCTGGCTGTTGCTGCTGCTGCATCTGCTGCTCACTGCTGCTGGCCTGTCCTGCTGACTGCCGCCGGCTAGGCACCTGCTGCTGCGGCACCGGCTGCTGAGCTGCGCAGGGCACCTGGTACGGGGGCAGCCAGGAGGGCTCCTGCACAGGGTTCCAGTCAACCAGCGTCATGCAATTCTGCTGCTGCTGCTGCTCAGACAGCTGCGCCTCCTCCTGCACTGCTTCCAGGGCAGCTGCACTGGGAGGGGAGCCGCTGCGCCGCACGCTGCTCAGCTGCTGCTGCTGCTCCCGCTGCCTGTATGATTCAAAGGGCTGCGGCGTGCTCTGCTGTTGCTGCTGCATCTGCGATGACAGCTTGGGCTGCATGCTTGACATCTGCTGCTGCTGCATGGGCGAGCGCATGGGTGCTGTAGAGTCGCCCCTTTGGCACATGCTGCTGGCTGCAGCAGCAGGTGAAGCAGAGCTAGGTTCAGCAGCTCCAGGGTGCTGCCGCTTTGGGCTGCAGCGAGATTGGCTGCTTGGGCTGCAGTGCTGCTGACCACTAGGGCTGCACCGGGACTGCTTAGCTGCTTTGAGTGCTGCCGCCTGCGCCGCAGACATTGAGCCAGGGACAGGCGGCCGGTGGCTGCTGCTGCTGAGCATCGTGCCGTTGCCCTGCCGCGCACCCATTGGTGTGCCATGGTGCTGCCTCTGCTCTACACCAGCGCCCCTGTTTGGTGTGCCATTGGCACCAGCCGGGCTGCTGCTGTTGCTGCTTGCTGCATTGGTGGCTGGGGTGCTGGGAACTGGCAGCTGCTGTGCTGCTGCCTGTTGCACCTGGGGCACATTCGCCACAAACGGGTGCTTCAGCAGCCGTGTGGCGTTGGCGCGCTCCCGCGCCACCCTGCAGACATGGACCAACACAGCAGCAGACAGAAGCAGACAAAAGCTGCATGGTGAGCGCATATGCAGAGTGCTGAGTGCATGAGCTGGAGCGGCTGTTTGACTCAACTGCTGCAGGATGCAGGACAGGTGATTTGTGTGCAGCACCAAACACACATGGAGCTGGTGTATGCATCTCCAAACTGGCAGCTGCTTGCGTACTGCAACAGTCGAGGGGGTATGCGTGACTCAAGAGCCAGTAAGCACCCACACCAGCAACAGCGGATGAGAGGTCATGCACGGCCACTGAACACAACTTCATCACTGAATTCCGTGCTGACAGTATCGCTGCGCACACCTGTTGAAGCAGAGCAGCAGGAAGTCCTTTGCCTCGCGCGAGAGGTGCTCCGGCAGCGGCGGCGGGTCCTTAGATGACGCAATCTGGAACATGGCTGCCACGGGTGCTGTGTAGCTGCTCCAGGGTGGCTTGCCGGTTGCCATCTCAATGACAGTGCAGGCCAGGGACCAGATGTCCGCGGGGCGGCCATGCCCTGTCTGCTTGATGACCTCTGGCGCCATCCAGTAGGGTGTGCCGCGGATGGATTTGGAGCCTGACCCCACTGTGGCCAGGTCCTCGATCTTCTTGCTGGCGCCAAAGTCTGCGAGCTTAACGGTGCCGTGCTTGTCAATGAGAATGTTGGCGCCCTTGATGTCGCGGTGCATGATGCCCTTCTGGTGCAGGTACTCCAGGCCCCGCAGCAGCTGCGCAGTGTATATGCGGATGACGGACTCTGGGAACGCCCCAAACTTGGCCAGCAAGCTGGCGATGGAACCGCCAGGCACGTATTCCAAGAAGATGTGCAGGGAGTCCTGAGTAATCTCAGTGCCAAGGTACCGCACAATGTTCTCGTGCTTCAGCGTCTTGAGGACTTCCACTTCTGCTTCCAGCGCCTTGATGTGCTCCGCAACACGCCCCTGGAGTGCCTCGTCCTTGGCAAAGGACACCTGCTTGATTGCCACCAGCTCGCCTGTGACATTGTTTAGCGCTGAGAACACGCGCCCAAAAGCGCCTATGCCAATGAGCTCGCCTTTTGTCCAGCTGAAGGGCACTGTAGGCTGCTCTTCAGGCTCTGGTTCTGGCTCTGCAGGTGGTGCATAAGCATGCTGCTCGCCTGCTGCTGCAGCAGCTGCTGTGGGTGGGCTGCGCCACTCATCACCGCACGGCTCGCGGTCCTGCTGATCTACAGTAACGCTGGGGCCGTCCCTGCCTCCCTGGCGACGCCTGTCGGGGCTAGAGCTGTGGCTAGAGCGCTTCTCTGTGCTTTGGTTCAGCAGCTGACAGGTAGCAGTCTGCAGGTGAGCGCCTCCGCCATATCTGGGAGGTTCTTTGCTATAGTTGGTGTCTGCGTCCGCGTCTATGAGGCTGCACAGGTTGCCCATGGCACCGCGCGGGCCACGCAGCACCTGCTGCTAGACCGTTTCGTGACCGCCTGTCTTAGGTGCCCATAGGGCCCGTCGAGCAAAACGACGCCTTCAAATCTGAACTGAAGCCTTCAAATGTTTAATTGTAAGGGAAATGGTTGTCGGCGCTGCTGTATTCGCAAGGCTGTTTCTTTGAAAGCAGGTCAACAGATGTCATGCAGCAGCAAGAGAGCTGCTGCCGTGCAGAGTGATAAACAACGACATGCTTGCCGCTCCGACTTTCCCTGAGCTTGCAAGGATGACAACAGTACTGCTGCAGGGTACTGCTGTTACAAGCGGCCAGCTGATCTGCTCCGTGAATTCATTTGCCGCTTCTACAACAACATATATGCTTCATGAAAGTGCGAACCAACCAGCTGAAGCGCCGAGTTGTGCTGCTGTACCTGTTGCTGCCAGCATCAAGCTGCTGCTGGCATGCCTCTCAGGCCTCCACCCCATCAGCACATCATTTGCATGTAAGGAGCCCGCGTGGCTGTGCATCAGCGACGTTGAAGCAAATTATTGTTACAAGGTCCTCTGCAGGTGCGCAGCAGGTGCTGCTTTCTGCTCTTAATCACCCGCAGCGGGTGAAAAGCCGCCGCTGCTCGTCATCCATAGCTGTGTGCAGCAGCTTCTGCAGCGCCGGGTTTGCCTGCAGCCCCGCATTGATCAGCTCCGGATCCTTTCGCCAGCTGCTGCTGATGGCCATGGGCACGCTCTCCTCCCTGTCCAGCTCAAAGGAGCAGCTGCGGAAGAAAGCCTGCAGGTGCGACGGCGCCACGAGCCCCACATCAAACACGCCCTGCCGCGACACCTGCAGCAACACAGCAGCAGCAGCAGCAGCAGCAGGATGCAGCCAGCAGTTGGACGCCTTTGCAAAGACCCACCTGGAGACGCGCTGCATGCAAGACGATCATTTTCCAGGGAACATCGGGCGGGTGCAGACCCGTCCTCAACTTCAAGAATAATACGCCACCGCTGTTTGCCTGTTCATGTCACAAGGGTGCAGCAGCCCACCTGGTTGACGCAGCGCTGCAGCAGGCCCGCCCCTAGGCCGTAGCCCTGCATGTTTGGGTGGATGAGCAGGTCATGGATGGTGGCCACCTGCAGCACAACACGGCAGGTGCATGCCAACCACATGTGCACAGTTGGCCATGCCAGCTTCGCGCAAACGAGACATGGAAGCGCTGCATGGGTCAAGGAAAGCGGGTAAAGGAAAGTCGCAGGCAAGGCGATACAATGACGGCCTCTACTGCTGCAATTGCAGTTGCACTCCGTCTCTGCTGCATAAACTGCAACAGGCCGTGGTGTGCGGAGCACTGCAGTGCCCAGAAGGCTGCTGCAGCTGAGGCAACGCACAGCAAGCAATGCTGAGCATGGCCTGCGGAGCTCCTGCATGGACAGATGCTGCTTCTACAGGTCGCTGTTGCTCTCAACAGGACGGCGCTTGCTGCAATCATCACAGTGCTGGTGCTGCAGCAGTGGCTGTTGCTGAGACTGTCTCACTGAGTTACTTGCCACGAACAGCCACTGATAACGAGAAATTTATGATTTGTTGGTGTCTTGTGATCTGTCTGTCCAAGGCAAAAAAAAGCCACTGCAAACAAATGCTCCGGCCGGCGTATACTGCAAATGGCTGCATGTTGTCCTGCGCCATATGACCACCTAACCAGCTGCGCAGCTACCAGCGGCAGCAGCAGCAGCAGCAATAATTAGTGGACCACTTAGTATTGCAGCTGCTGCTGCTGTCACGACCGTAGCAAAGCATCCGCTTGCAACATGTTGCAGCTGTCCAGCTGATGCTACTGCACGCACCAGTGACGCATCTCCCGCTGCTCGCACAAAGCCCACCAGGCGGCGCGGCCTGCCCCACTGCCAGCGAGCCCACAGCGGCGCACCGCCTGCGTCACCTGGCCACAGCACGACGACACAACACATACAAACATGATGGCAGCATGTCACAGAGGTATATGTTGAGCAGCGTGCTGCTGGCTGTTCTCTGCAGCAGCGGTTGCAGCAGGCTGGGCAGGTCCAGCACGTGCCAGCACCTGCTGGCCGGACCTATGCCGCTGCTGCTGCTGCTGCGCAACACCTAGGGATGCTGCTGCGCAACACCTAGGGATGCTGTGCAACATGCCGGCACACCTTGCCTGTTACACAGCTGGCAGCAATCAGCTGACAGCTGTGTTACAGAGTGCCAGAATAGCGCATGCAAATCTAGAAGCGCCTGTGATGTGTCGCCATCGACAAAACGTCTTCAGCACCCACCTGGCCAGTTGGTGCTGCTGTTGCTGCTGCTGTCGCTGCTGCTGTCACTGCTACTGCTACTACTACTGCTGCGGGGTGAGCTTGGCTGGCTGCTCTGCAAGTCTCCCAGCTGCTCATCATACAAGTTTGGCTCTCTGCTGAATGCAGCCACCACTGCCACACTCTTGTCCAGCAGCAGCTGCAGCTTGTGCTCTGCTTCCGCATCTGCAGCAGGCAGAGGCATAGCCAGGCAGCAGGGCTGAGCACGTGCTGCGCTGCTACGTTGCTGCAGGTGCAACTGCTGCAGGTGCGCGCCGTGGAGCTGCACAGGCTGACAGCTGCCGACGCAGTGTAGTAGGTTGTGCCTGAAGTAGTTTTGAAGGCTGTGGCCAGCCTTTCCAGCATGGCTGTACATTAAGAGAATGTTGGCAATGGAGCTGTTTAATTCACTAACAAAACCTGCAACACGACTGCAGCAAGGTGCACAGCAGCATTGAAGGCTGGCCCTGGCGCCGCACCTGACAGCTGCTGCCAATGCTGGAAGAACTGCTGCTTGATGGGGCTGCCCTGCATGCTGTGCACAGCACACACTCTGCGATACAGCAGCCTGAGCTCCGCTACATCTATCTCCGACTTGTGGACACTGCACAGTTTGTGAGAAAAAAACAGCAGCAGTAGCAGCAGCAGTAGCAGCAGCAGCACAGGTGAGCAATTGGTGCACATGCAGAGCATGAACGCTGCGTAGGCCGCACAGGTATGCATGTGCTTACCTATACGTGACGTTGGGAAGCAGTATCTGCTTTGAGGCTTGCTTTGTGGTTCGCACTGCTGCTGCTTGCAGGCACCCTCGCCCAGGCGGTGTGCCACTGCTCTGAAAGCCACCGTGTCTCGAACGCGCTCGCAGCCGCACATGTTCCGCAGGTAGCAAGCTCATCGAATTGTTTGTCGTGTGAACGGGGCGCTTCGTTTGTTGTACTGCGATCTCAAGCACTCCACCAAGGAACAAGCAGTTGACAACGGCTAGAAGAGGTGGATTGACGTCAAACACTTTGTCTGTTCACCAGATTATGGTGACTAGGCACCAGAATTGACTGCCCAGCAATCCCAACTCCCCTTAGGGTTGTGCCACAACCCTACTGCAACAGGCAGTCCCCTGCACTGAGAGCGCCTGCTTCAACATCACCACTGCAAGCACATCCCATTATATTATAGGCATACAAAAGCGCCGAAGACGAAGAAGTAGCGCACGAAGTCCCTGACTGTAGCAGGTTTTCTGCTTGATAGTTGCTCACCTCCCAGGCTGGAGTACAACGTACTGCTTTGCTCACTTGCAATTGAGACTTGCAATGACAGCACCAAACAGTCGTTTTTAGGTTACAAGCTATTTAAAAGCAACATGACCGTGCAAGAGACTAACACGGGTCACTGTGCACACCATACACCATCAGCGTGTGCCCGGCTGTTTTTCAAACATCAGCTTGTCATGCCGTATGGCATGATCTCAAACCGGGTCACACCAGAGCTGTGCCGGTGCAGCATGCGGTCACAACACATAAAACAGATTGCTTGTTGATGTGACCACAGACATATACAATAAATAGCCACTGCAATGTGCAACAGCAGCATGCTTGATGGCACATTAGGCACTCCAACAATAGCTAGCTAGCAATTGTACCACGTACTGAGCTTTACTTACCCGCGCGCGCCGACGCGCCGGCAGTTATCGCAGCACTGCTTACAATACTATCTGTGACAGGGATCACATCTGCAGGGAAACACTTGCTGTTAGGCACACAAACACACACACGCTACCGACGTGCTACACGAAATGCTACTCCTGCCGCCTTTATTCACTGGCGCCGCGCAATGCTAGCCAGCTGATGAAATATATGAAATTTATGAAATGTATGAAATGCAGATGAATTGATGACACACCGCATGTGCATACTGTTTTGTCCGTTGTTTATGCTGAAACTTTCAACCTGCTATCTCTTGTCGCTTGGTTTGCCTCAAAACTTATGTGTGCAGCCACAATGCTGCTTCAAGCAGGCAGCGGCTGTGACACAAGTCCTGCTGGTGACGCAATGCAGCAAAGTGCTTGCAGAATCATGCACGTACTAATGCCACTCCCACATCCGCTTCTTCGTCACAGGTGTGCAGTGCCATGCAGCACAAGTAAGGCACATCACTCATGCTTGCACTTGCAGAGGCAGCAGGTAGCTTATTGCAGCCTCTGAGCACAACCAGATAGTGTAACATCCACAGCACACAATGCAGCCAATCGACAAGCATTACATGAACATGACTACCCATAGCCATCATCTGGCATAGCTTACTCAACACATGTAAAGGCGTATACGCTGCAGCTTTTTGCAGTGCTATGGCACTGACAAATCACCCTCGCATGTGAGCTTGATTTGCACGTCACCCCAACCATCTCAACTCCAAACCAGGTGTGGTGAGGCACAGCTTGTGCATGCACACCTCAACAGACGCAAAAAGACAGTCGTGCCATGCGCACAGCCCGCATCTCCTGCTGTTTGATGTGCATACACCAGGCGCCGCAGCACAGCACGCTTGGCCGAACTCACTGCCTGGCTGGCAGCACCTGCTTGCTCCAGTCAATGCCCATCACGTTGCCAGGCGGCGAGTACTGGCACACATACGTAGCCATGCCGCAGCGGCTGTTGAGACCGCAGCCCATCTTGGTGGTGCCCCTCCACACCAGCTGAGTGAAGTGGCCTGCAGGGCAGCAGCAGCAGCATCAGCATCAGCATCAGCATCAGCATCAGCAGCAGCAGCAGCAGCAGCAGCAGCAGCAGCAGCAGCAGTGTCAAGCGTTTGCTGATGAGCAGCGCTGCCAGTGGTGTTGTGTTACAGCGGCAGTAAGTGCTTGAACCCCAAGCTGCTGTCAAGCCGACGAGGGCATGTGTATAGGCACTCATACTTCAAACCAAACAATGCTGAGCAAGGCTGGACTGCTGGCAGCGTAACTCGCAGGCAACACTTGCTCAAGCCTGCTTCAGCAGTGGATGCATATTTGTGCGAGGCAGCACAACATAGCCGTGCAGCACAAGCCACCTCTTAGCAACTTCAAAATCACAGTATCACTACTCACCCATGTTCTCGCCGACACCCCTGTCACCCGAGTGCCCGTTGGGGCATCCGGCTGCAAAGGCCTGCGCACGCGCCGCCAGCGCAGCATCCCAAGCCAGCGGCAGCGCCTGGTGCTTGGCCCTGTATGCGTTGGTTGCAGTGAGCACTGCTGCATACTCTGCTGGCACTGATGGGTCTGTGGCAGGTGTAGTGGGAGGTGCGGCAGTAGCAGGGGCAGGGCTGCTGGCTGGCTGCTGTACTGGGGCAGTTGAAGCAGATGGTGCATCAGCGGGTGCTGAGGGTGCTGTTGGAGTGGCAGCTGTGCTATCTGATGTAGCAGGTGCTGCTGGTGTAGCTGGTGCTGCAGGTGTTGCTGGTGCAGTTGGCGTGGCGCTTGGCGGCGCTGGCTGGACTGACGGTGGGGCGAAGAACTGCGCTGCTGGCATTGTGGGCACTGGAGTGCCGGCCTTCAGTGGCTCAGGGCTGGCAGCAGCACTGCCTGCAGGGCTTTGCTGCTGCTGCTGCTCGATGGGGACTGACTGCTCCTCTGGGGTGACCTCTTCCTGCTGCTGCTGCTGGTTGCTCCAGTTGTCTGGCACCACCAAGCTGCTGCTTGGCACACCATCAGGTACATTGAAAGGGACGTATGTGGCCGCATGATCAGCAGGCATGGGTGTGGCATCACTGCTGCTGCTGTCACCTGCTGCAGGATCTGCTGATGTTGGCAGTGCAGGCGTCCAGCTTGAGTACGCCGCAACATCTGATGCAGCCGCATCAATATCTGGCATCACTTGTTCCGACCAGTCGGCGGCTATGTCATTGCCCGGGGGGTAGTACAAGCAGCGGTAGGCGCCCCACTCGCAATCTGTATTGACAGCGCAGCCCAGCTTGCTGCTGCTGCGCCATACCAGCTGGCTGAAGTGGCCTGCCAGCAGGGAGAAGCCTGGGGTGCTGAAGTTGTAGGAGGACGCCTCGCCAGCCCAGGCATCCACAGCAGCAGCAAAGGAGGGGAAGCCCCTGCAGCAAGCAACAAGGTGAGGGCATCAGCAACGGCAGCAGGCAGTTCGACGATGAATGCAATAAAAGTGGTATCGCCGTGCTGTCAATTTGGATGCACCCTGCCTGCCAAGTGAAAATGTCGGCTGGTGTGCAGTAGTTAAGCGTTGCTCGCTGTGTGGCCATGGCTGGCACGGCCATTTGCACTACCGCAGCTGCCCTCACCATGCCATGTTCTCTCCCACTCCACGTGCCGTAGAGACTGTCGTGGGGCACTCAGCCAGGTAGGCAGCAGCCTGTGCTGCCAGCTCCTCATCCCATGCCAGGGGGGAGGCCTGGTGCCTGGCCCTGTATGCATTGGTGGCTGCTAGGGCTTCAGCCAGCTCAGGCTCAGCTGGGCCGGCAGGCTGCTCAAAGCCTGCAGGGCAGGCAGCACATGGAGGCATCTCAGCACAGCGGCAGGCAATGCGTGAGACACAGATGCCCAGCGATAAAGATTGACAGGAGTGTCTGAAGAAAAGCACAGACCAACACTGCACTAGCACCGTTCAACGGTGCTCAAGTTGAGGCCAGCAAATGCTGATACTGCCTCTAATTCATAGTTGATCAGCCTGGTCGAACTTACTTGTGCCTCTGCTGCCAAAGAGCTGGAAGGAGTCCATCAGGGAGGCCATGCCGCTGCCAGGCTTGAGCACAGCAGCAGCAGCAGCAGCAGCAGGCTTGGGGACAGCAGCAGCAGCCGGCGATGCAGTACTGGCAGGCAGCACCTGCTTTGACCAGTCAATGCCAGGGCCCACCATGTTGCCTGCAGGAAACACACACATAACAGCAGCAGCAACAGCACGATTGAGGATGCGCCAACAAATGCCCTTCAAGACTTTGAGCACCCAAACAGCTGCGGCAGCTGAAGCGCAGCTAGCACTCTGATGAACCTCTACAGCAGCTGTACACAGCCGCAAGGCAGGCCAGGCGTCGCAGGGCAGCCCCTCACCTGGCGGCGAGTAGTGGCAGACGTACATGGCCCAGGGGCAGGCGCGGTTGAAGGCACAGCCCACTGCCTTTGTATCTTTCCACACTATCTGGCTGAACAGGCCGCTGTCAGAGGACCAGCCGGGCTGGGCAAAGTTGTAGGCGGACACCTGGCAGCGGCAGGAGCACGTAGTGTTATATAACAGTCACATCACGTACCAGTCCTTCACAGCCTCGGGCCAGCTACTTTAGTCAAACCCTAATCCCTCCCCCATGAACACAGCAGGGCCCAGCACACGCATGCAAGTGCACAGCAACCTACAGTGCAAACCCCTGCCGGCTGATGCACTATGCATCTAGACAGCCGTGCTATCGCAGCCAGCCAGCAGGCAGGCTGCACGCATGTCACAATCAGCAAAAGAACTGCAGCAGCCGCTGCACCCTCCTCACCTGGGCATACCAGTCCTGCACAGCCTCGGGTAAGCTGCTGTAGCCAAAGCCCAGCCCCTCACCCACACCGGGGGTGCGGCTCACGGCAAACTGGCAGGTGGCGGCCCAGGCCTTGGCAGAGGCAGCAAGCTTCTCGTCCCATGCCAGGGCAGGCGCCTGGCACGCAGCAGCAATATAAAGGTAGAGTTCAGTTGTACAAGTGCACATTTAAGCAGTGTGGCATTTCAAACATCAGAGACAGCCAGCTTCTCGTCCCATGACAGGGCAGGCGCCTGGCAACACACAGCAGCAATTTGAAGGTAGAGTTCAGTTGTACGAGTGCACATTTAAGCAGTGTGGCCTTTTAAGCATCAGAGGCCACCAGCTTCTCATCCCATGCCAGGGCAGGCGCCTGGCAGCACGCAGCAGCAATATAAAGATGGAGCACAGTTGTACAAGTGCACATTTAAGCACTGTGGCTTTCAAAGCATTAGAGGCAGCCAGCTTCTCATCCCATGCCAGGGCAGGCGCCTAGCAACACACAGCAGCAACGACAAAAGATGTGGCACACACAAAGTGAGCAGTGTTGCTTTTCAAGCGCCAGGGGCAGCGGGTGCTGGCTTGCAGCGCATTTGCTGCCGATAGCAGCTGTATATTGCTGGTGTGCAGCAGCAGCAGCAGCAGCAGCAGCAGCAGCAGCAGCAGCAGGAGCAGCAGCAGCAGCAGCAGCAGCAGCGACCAGCTCACCTGGTGCCTCTTCCTGAAGCGATTCAGCGCAGCCCAGCCAGCCGCCAGCTCAGGCTCCTTTGGGCCAGCAGCGCAACATATACTAGTTGCCACTGTGGAATCAATGTGTACAGCAACGCCTGCCCGCTCACCTGATGCGTCTTCCTCAAGCCATTCAGTGCAGCCCAGCCAGCCGCCAGCTCAGGCTCCTTAGGGCCAGCAGCAGCAGCAGGTGAAGGCGATGGCGACGGCGACGGCTTGGGCTTAACAACAGGCATGAAGCCAGGCCAGGTTGGTGCTGCTGGCTTGGGTGATGGCTTGGGTGAGGGCGACGGAGAGGCCTTGGCTGTGTAGGCTGCGGGGCGGGGTGAGGGAGAGGGCGAGGGCTTGATAGGCACCACTGCAGGTTTGGGAGACGGAGATGCCCGCGGCTGTGCCACAATGACAGGCTTAGGAGAAGGCACCGGTGATGTTTTGGGCGCTGGTGCTGTTGTTGTTGTGGTGGTGGTGGTGGTTGGAGGGGGCTTGACAGGTGCCGGACCTGCAGTGGTAGTGGGGCCAGGCGGCAGCGGCGTGCCCTCGCGCTGCACCTGCTTTGACCAATCGGTGCCGAGGATGTTGCCTGGTGGGCCGTACTGGCACACGTAGGTGGGCCAGGAGCAGGCACTGTTGATGGCGCAGCCGAGGCGGCTGGTCGAGAGCCACACGATCTGTGTGAAGTGGCCGGTGGAGGGGCTCCAGCCGGGGTTGGAGAAGTCATACAGCTTCACCTGCGGCATATGTTCCATTGTTATATGTTATGATACATAGGGGCTTGTCAGGGCGCAGGGCCGATTGTTGGGTCTGTGTACATCTGGCCTAGACGTTGTTGCCATGCATTGTTGGCGATGTGGTGTGGTGAGAAAACAGGACAGGCTGAGCAAGCAGCGACTCTGGTGCTGTGGCAGCTGTGGCAGCTGTAGTGGTGTCAGCTCACCTCATCGTACCATGCCTGCACAGCATCAGCCAAGCTGGCATAGCCCCACTGCAGGTGCACAAAACACGGACACAGCAGCAGCAGACAGCAGCAGCAGCAGCAGCAGCAGCAGCAGCAGCAGCAGCAGCAGCAGCCAGCAGCATGTCAGGTGCTATGAACACTGCAGCAACCTCAGCCTGCAGCATACAACCTAAATGCCTGGCCCCCGAGCGACTAAAATGCATGCATGGTGACCCCTCCTTTGCAGCAGCTTACACATATATGTATGCAATGCCGTTGCCTAATCTGATCGGCCTGCTGCAAGCAATGCTGCTTTTGCAACCCTATCTGCTCCTCTGTGACTGCAACACAATGCATGAAGCCAACGTCACAGCGAACATCACCACACTGCACGAAGCTGTGCCTGCATCACATCATGCATGGCCCCCGCCTGCATTGCTCACTGCCATGTTCTCTCCCATGCCCTGTGTGCCTAGCACACCTGCCCCCTGCTCAGTGATGATGACTGCACAGCACCAACCCAGCTAGATTTTTGTAGAAGGCTGCATTGTGGCCTGCATTGCTCACCGCCATATTTTCTCCCACGCCGCGTGTGCCTGAGTGGCCGTTGGGGCAGCCAGCAGCCCAAGACTGAGCAGTTGAGGCGATGGCATCGTCCCACTGCAGCGCAGGTGCGCCATGCTTGGCCCTGCAAACACGCGTTACACAGCACAAATCATTGTCACACAAGGTCTGAAGTGCCATTTTAGTGTATAGCGTGCGTGGCTGGCAAACTCTGCCTTGGCTGATGCAGATTGTGCTGTAACGCAGCAATCGACACAGCTGGCTGCTGACCGCTTCGCATTTGTGTGTTACACGACGGGAACACAGCTCGTTTTCAAGCCAATGGCAGGCTCGTTGGGCAACCACCTAATCCTTTCACGCCGTGCAGCATCAGCAGATTGGGGCAAAACAAGCAGCACAATGCCCCATGGCCCTGCTGCTGTGCAACTCATCTGCACAATCACCTGAGGCTGTTGTGCCTGTCCACAGCTGCCTGCAGCTCCGGTGACAGCACCGCAGCAGCAGCATGCTGCTGAGGAGCTGATGACCGTGAAATGGGAGAGCCGTCATTTGCCACTGGCTGTCCAAGTCGAGCATAGAAGGCCCGCGCAGCACCAGGCGTGGGCCTGGATGGTTTAGGCACTGCTGCTGTTGGTTGCGCACCGCCTACCACTGTCTTGGGCAGGGCTGCTGCTGCAGCCCTGACGCTGGAGGACCAGTCACGGCCGACAACATTGCCTGTAACATTGGCAGAAAGCATCAATACGGTGAGAAGCCTGCACCTGGACTCCATTGGGCCAGCACCCCTCTTCCAGAGCGGCCTACCACTGCATGTTCTGCGCCAAGTAAGGGCAGCATGCAGCTGGCAGTGCATATTCTGCGCCGGGTGAGGACGCACGGCAGCTGCTGCTCAGCCTATGTGTTGCTGTGCATGTGCAGCCGTGGGGAACAATCACTGTATGAAAGCATGTGTCGCATGGCCTTTAAGCAACCGCTGCCCACCTGCAGGGTAGTAATTGCACACGAACGTCGGCATGCTGCAGCAGGCCGCAACAGCACAGCCCACGCGCTCGCTGTCCGCCCACACCAGCTGACTGAACTGGGCAGCAGCAGGGTAGAAGCCGGGCGCTGCAAAGTTGTAGGCAGCCACCTGAGCGTACCCTGCAGGCAGCAGCAGCAGCAGCAGCAGCACATGGTTTCACGTTGCATGTACCATGCACACTTGCCGCGGTGGCACAGTATGCGCATGCATAATCTGCGAACATGTGTATCCATTCACTCAATGCACCGGCACTACTGCAGCTGCTGCAGCGGCCAAGCAGCAACGCCCTATAGTGCAAGAATCCAGCAGTTAAAAGGCTGGAACTCGCATGCATCCACCGCTGAGGCAGCATCAGGGAAGCCAAAAGACGCATGACTGCATCGTAGAAGTACTGAAATATGAAAAGCCCGGCAGTCACACGCATTGACTGGCACTCACATGCGTCTACCGCTGAGGCCGCGTCAGGGTAGCCGAAGGCCAGGCTCTCCCCGAGCCCAACCCTGCCGGATCGGCCCATGGGGCAGCCCGCAGCAAACTGTGCTGCCTGGTCAGCCATGGCCGCGTCCCACGCCAGCGGCGGCGCCTGGTGGCGGCGCCTGCAGCAGCAGCAGCAGCAGCAGCAGGGTGAGACACACCATCCACATGTTGCAATGAATTTCGCGAGCTGCAGGTTGTGGCTTGGCAATAGCAATCGTTGCACATGAATTTGCATAAGCGTACGTAACTGATGATCAGGCTGATCGCTGGCGGCTGTACTGCATCACCCCCGTGCTTGTTGGCGCCAAGTTGGTTGCCAGTTTGGCTGGGTGGTGCTACTAAGGCTGAGACTTGGTGTGGTGTACTCGTACATTGCCTACGCTGCCATTGTTCATACCAGCACAAACATGTACAGATGCAGTGACAGTATCATACCTGTACATGTTGTGGCGGTCCAGTGCCTCCTGCATGTCTGTGGACAGGCCAGCAGCACCAGCCACAGCCGTGGTAGGCTGCGCCGCACTGCCAACAGCAGGCCCGTAGGCAGGGTAGGTGCCAGCAGCTGGCACCATGAACACCTGCTGCGGCTGCTGTGGCTGCTGCTGCTGCTGAACGCTGGTTGCCACAAACTGCTGCTGGCCGACGGGTGCATTCGCTTGCCGCACTGCAGTCACTGGCATGTAGTAGGCTGATCCGTCCGGCTGCTGCACCAGCACCATCTGCTGCTGCTGCTGCATTGGCATTACTTGGCCAGGCTGCACCTGCTGCGCAGGCACGATGTAGGCACTGGTAGGCAGCGGCTGCTGCTGCTCTCGGCTCCTGGATCCCGCCAGATCGTCAAACAAGCCTGCCAGGCCGCTGCGAGGCTTCTGCAGAGCAGCAGCCACTATCACTTCACCGCTGCCGCTGCTGCTGTTGGCCGGGAGCGCCGCTGCTGCCGGGCTAGGGCTGTCTGTGCTGTCCTTGCTGGAACTTCCGGCAGCTGCCGGGTGCTGTGCTGTTTTTGACAGTGGGGAGTCTGTGGGCCCAGTGGTTGCCATGACCACTCCTTCGGGCACATACTGTGCCAGCACCTCACCAGGAACGTACTGCAGCATTATGCTTGCAGGAATAGCACGCTGCCAGCCCACCAGCGTGCGCTGCGTCTTGACGGCTCCGGCAGCATCCGGCGCGAGCATCGCGAGCGTGTCGTTGTCGAGGTATTGCGCCAAAACCGCAGCCGGAATATGCTGCGTGATAACGCTCGTAGGTACGAATCGCTGCCAGTCGTACATGGTGACGCTGCTGCCGGGCTTGGGCACGAAGCCGAAGTTTTTGAGCTCGCCGTACTGCGGGGCGGGCAGCCCACGCGTGCTCTCACCTGTGCAGATGAGACAGGGTTGGTGGGCGGCGGCAGCAGCAGGCAGCGTCCGCAGCAGTGGGGTTGGGCGACACCAGGCAGCAAGAGCAGAGGTGTGTGCCCTGAGATGCTGTGCAGCATGTGCACCTGATGCTAAGCTGTGCTGGCGTTGTGTGGGTAGTGCAGCAGGCGCCACGCGCATTGCATGATGCATCTCAGCCTAAGCTGCACCTGCAAGCAGTCCAGAAAATTGACAGCAAACGCGCAAAACGCCACACACACCGCGACTACCTGTCATACGCAATTTGCGGACACCATCAGCTGTGGCCATATCACACCGCACACGTGCAAAGATGGCTGGTCCACGGTCGTCATGACGATCATCTTGAGCCATCCAAACCAACCAACCAACCAACTAACCACCAGTGCCTACCTGTGGGGTCGTAGCTGGGCAAGCCGTCTGGCACGTGCACAAGAGGTACATGTGATAACGCCACTGTTATAACGGTCATTGTGGCTGACAAACCGTCCCATTGCCCTGCCTACCTGTGGGGTCGTAGCTGGCGTAGCTGGGCGAGCCGTCTGGCCGTGTGCCTGTGACGAACTGCTGGCTGGGTGGCAGCACCTGGGAGGACCACAGCGCCACGTCCACGCCGCCACCAGCCAGCACGTAGTTGCCTGCAAACCAAAAGCAGCAGCAGCAGCAGCAGCAGCAGCAGCAGCAGCAGACTTGTCAAAAGCAGCAGCAGCTACACACAGTTGCCAGCAGTACCCCAACCCCTGGCTGCAGCTCAAAGTTACAGACAAGACAACTTCCACTTCCTGTAACAGATCAATGTGATGCTGCTGGTGCTGCTGTAGCCAGCGTTACACTGCCCACCTGGTGGCGTGAACTGGCAGATCCAGGTCTTGAAGCGGCAGCGCAGGTTGGCTGCGCATCCGATGCGCTGCGAGTCCTTCCACAACAGTGCACTGAAGTGGCCGGTGTTCTCAGCAAAGCTGGGCCGGGCAAAGTTGTAGAACTGGATCTGTGGTAGGATTGGCGCAGTGATGGACGCATCAGGCAGCAGCAGCAGCAGCAGCAAGGTTGTCAAGGTGAGTGTGCAGCATACATGATCTATTACCGCACAAAGATCAGCAACTCACAAGCGAAGGGTTAAGGTGATGGAGCAAGAGCTGCCACAAGCATAGTTGCTGTCGTGTGGCTGGCCACGAGGAAAAGAGGCACAAGGACAGTAGCAGCAGCAGCGCATGCAAGGGACCCGCTTCTGCTGTCACGTGAGTACGCATTATGTCACAGTATGCTATGTAATGTGTGACGTGCAACTCTTTATGCTGTCCCCATCAGCCCCCTCACCTCATCATACCAGTCCCTCATGGCATGATTGAAGTCGTTGTGGCCCCCTGCATACGTATGTAACAGCGCGTGATGTTTCGAGACAGCAGCATGGAATAATATGCAGCAGAACGGACACACGCAGCTACCACCATGTACGCCCTGAAACAGGTACCAGCGTGGAGATAAGCTATTTGACATATAAACATCTGGCAGTCATGATCACAAGTATCTGCTGCAGCTCATGGCACCCTGCGTGTGCATGCCCTCTCTGAGTTGCCTGGCCCTGTAACATGCTAGCAGGACATCAACCCTGTGCCGGCATCACCCCTGCTGCTGCTGCTGCTGCTGCTGCTGCTCACATGCCAGGTTCTCCCCAATGCCAGGCTGCCCAGAGTGGCCATTGGGGCAGTTGAGCACGTAGTTGTAGGCGTTCCATGCCAGGCCCCAGTCCCAGACCATGGGCGGCACGCCGTGCCTGGCCCTCAGCTCGTTGTGCTTGGCCACCAGCCACTTCATGATTGGCTCAGGCTCACCCAACATCTGCTGCTGCTTGAGGCGCCTGCCTACGCGCTGCAGCGGTGATGCCTGCAGGGCATGCTCATCTGGGAAGGGAGCAGCATTGGGGTTGCAGTTGTTTAGAATAGGGCAGAGCAGTCGGTTAAGGTTGGATGCTTTGGCTACGGTGCTGCATGCTGTTGCTGGCATGTGCTGCAGCTCCACAGCCTGAACAGTTCGATGCTGTACTGCCAGCAGTACGTGAGAAGCCAGCTTGCACTTGGTTCAACGTACATTCAAACTAAATGCCTTTGAGTGACTACACTACGCAACACGATGTTCTCTGCTGCGTTTCACATATGAATGTTCGCATGCACGATTGACTCGTACCTCGGCTGCTGGAATCAATGATGAGCACCGAATCTGGTTTGGGAATTGATAATGAGCTGCATATTTGAATAAGACTGGCAAACAGGACGGCCAGGGCGAAATACTTCGCGCCCGCCATTTTTAGCAAGCAAAAGGCTTACCCGCCTTATACAAGGTACACTGACGCAGACTGCATAGCAGTGTCTGTCCCTGATAAGTGCAGAGCATGAGTTTATGTGCAGGGTGTCGTTGCACGCGGCCCACTGGTCAGTTTCGTCACTTGCTTGTGGCTGTAGCTGCTGGTCATGTTCCTTCTCGCACTTACATAGGATGCAGTTGGCAAACTGATGCTACGCAATGCATAAGCGATAAGTGCTCAAATGCAAACATTGCACCTAGCAACGCCCACCAATGAGCACCTCAGCATCGGTCAAACAGCAGGGAGTCAACTGCTTGTCATCAGCAGACAAGGCGCTACACAGCATGGGCACAGGCCCAGGCAAAACCACGTTGAATCATGAACGGCGCTGCTGAGCCAAGAGCACGCAACACGCTGACAAAGCACCAAGATGAAAGCAAAGACAATGCCGATCACGCAAATGCCCAGCTGGGGAAGCACGTGCACATAACCACTGGGTGATGCACAGCACAAAAGGGTGACATCTGCAGTGCTGGGTCGCACACAACCTCCAAGCCAGCATGGTGAACACTTCGCAACAAGTCGGGCCCTTACCATCAAAAGGTATGCTGGCAAACAACAAGGGACGACCCTGCCACTGTCCTTAAGCATAACGAGCATACTCAGCTGACCTGCCCGAAGAGATCCGAACACCACTGCGCCGCGCCACGCGCAGAGCTTGTGCAACAGCGTGATTATGCCAAATGGCGTGCCACATCGCCATGATTGCGACAATGCTGCACTCGCCACACATTAAAAGGCACACTCACCAAGTGCCATCACGCAGTGCCCTGGCCGCATCATGCAAATGGATTGCCAGTGTCTTCACTGGCACGCGGAGCTGCAGCTGCTGATGCAGCTGCAGCACCAGCTGCACCAGGCGAAGGTGGCACTGCCATGCCCCAGCTGGAGCCAAATGAGGCCTGCTGCTGCATCCCCATGCCCGGCTGCCCATAGCCAGGCACTGCTGCTGGTGCTGCTGCTGCAGGTCCCATGCCATACCCTGGCACCCCTGCTGGCGGTGTCATCGCATAGCCAGGCATGGCATACTCGGCGGCGTGGTAAGCTGCCATACCTGGCATCCCCTGCGGCATGCCTGCTGCCGGCATGCCCATGCCATACGGCTGCTGCTGCTGCTGCTGTTGGGGGAAGCCTGGTGCGCCGCCGCCGCCGCCGCTGCTGCCGGCTGCTGTCGGCAGCGCCTTCTTCAAGTCTGTAAGGTCCACCAAATCCGCAAATGCATTCTCCTCCGTCACACCAGCTGCCGCTGATGTGGCAGACCAGACGCCGGCAGCAGCAGCAGAGCCAGCAGACGGCGGGCCGGACCCCTGCTGCTGCTGCTGGGGTTGCTGCTGCATGCCCATGTAGCCAGCAGTGCCAAACCCTCCTGCGCCATTCATGCCAGGTGCAGCAGCATACGGCATGCCCTGGCCACCAGGCATCCCCGGCATGCCATAGCCTTGGGGCGGCCGCATGCCGCCATACATGGCACTGTACGCAGCCTGCTGCTGCTGCAGCTGCTGCTGCATCTGCTGCTGTTGTTGCTGCTGCTGGTACTGCTGGTGCTGCCACATCAGCGCCTGCTGCTGCTGCAGCGCCCACGCTTGGTGTGCCGGTTGCTGCTGCTGCTGCTGCTGCTGGGGCAGGCCATAGCCTGGCTGCTGCATGCCTGGCATAGCGTAGGGCATCTGCTGCTGGAAGGGCATGCCAGCCTGCTGCGGCTGCGCGTATGAAAAGTCAGCAAACAGATCCTGCAAGCAACATACGCAGCAGCACAATGGCAAAACAATGAGTCACTATCAGCGCCGGCTGCATGTTTCGACAAGGCAATTGAACTAAAACGCTGTCAGAGCGGCGAGCATGCGAGTCGTCAAATCTCGTGCCTGGTGCTCGACCCCCGCATCTACATCAACAAGAACTGCGCCCCGCACACTTGAAACTCACCACAGCAAGCTCTTTAGGTGCTGCTTTGCCGCCCTTGCTGCTGCCGCTGGGTGAGGCAGGCGATGAAGCAGCAGCAGCGCTGGGCGTTGTGCCTGCTGACTTCACAGAACCTCCGGTTGCCCCAGCAGCAGCACCAGCAGCTGCTGCTGCAGGTGATGCCAAGCCACCTGCTGCTCGGGGCGTGCTTGCAGCTGCAGGAGCGGGCGGAGCTGCTGCTGCTGGCGTGGCGCCTGCTGCTGGGCCAGCCGCTGCTGGCGCTGCTGCGCCAAACGCGTTGTCGCCAAAAGTTGCCCAGCCGCTGCTGCCCGGAGTAGCGGCTGCCACAGCAGAGGCCGCCGCAGGCTGCTGCTGAACAGCAGCAGCAGCAGCAGGCGTGCCCTGGGGCTGCACGGCAGCAAACGCTGGTGGCTCATCAAATGATGCCCAGCCCGCGTTTGCTGCAGCAGGTGCAGCAGCAGGTGCTGCTGGCGCTGCTGCTGGGGGTGCTGCCGGCGTTGCTGGTGCAGGTGTCGCCTGCATTGCTGGCATTGCAGGCGTCGTGATTGGCGTCTCTGGCGCTGCGAATGGGTCAAATGCTGGCTGCTGCTGCCGCGGTGACGCCGTGCTGGCGGCAGGCCTGCAACAACAGTGTACAGAGTCCTGACAGAGTCAACAAACAACCCCGGCATGCTGGCAAGTTCATCGAGATAGCTGGTGTAACAGCCGGTGTAACAACCCCGGATACCGAACAGGCATGTGGAAGAGGTAGGCAAGCATACCAGGGACCACCCTGCTGCTTGGGCATGCTATTTAGTTGAAGCTGGCCCGACCCCACAGCACTCACTTGGGGGCCACTGGTGTCTGCGGAGCTGCCTGCTGCGGCTGCACCGCCGGCCTGCCGCCGCCGCTGCTGCTGCCCAGGCTGTCAGTGGACACCTTGGGCCCAACCTGCAGCGTGGTGGCGCGGTCGCCCAGCAGCTCGCGCATGTCCCGCACAGGCGGGCTGCCGGGCTGTGAATGGCCGTAGGCTGCTGATGCTGCTGCTGAGGCTGGCGACGGCAGCGGCGATGTCGCTACGGAGCCCTGCGCATGCATGCACAACGATGTCATTGAGCGCTCGCCAGTTTGCTGCAGTTCATTATATTGCTGCAGTTCAGTCCAACAGCACCCAATCAAAAGGCAAAGACCGTACAGTGAACCTCCGCCAACAGCAGACTGCATCACTGCCATTGCATAAATTGATTCAGTTGCACTGTCCTTGACATGCACTACACGCATGCTGACACACGCTGCCAGCCCTGCTGCTGCTTTGGCCGTCACACCACGCACCTCACGTGTGGAGCCAGCACGCCGCAGGGAGACGGCTGGCGATAGTGCCAGGCCACCCGCGCTGCCGCTGCCTGCAGCTGCTGCTGCTGCCCCGTCTGCTGAGCGGCGCGGGATGGGCGCGTCTGCGCTGAAGTAGCGCTTGTCCATGAACACTGTCTGGATCCATGTCCGGATGCGCTGCGGGTTCCTGCAGGACAGCAGGGGCCATGTGAAAGGTCAGCTGGCCACTGCCAGCAGCTTGACAGTACCCTGCCAACGTAATGAAGCAGTGCTGCAGTCCTGTGAAGGCTGTACATGACCTGCGCACAGCCTGGGCTGCGGTTCTGTGTATCGTTACTCTGATTACTACTGCACTGTTCAGGCAGTTGTCACTGCTGGCCTGGCATGAGTAACAGACTAGTATGCCAGTAGCACCAACGCTAATAGCCATACGGCTGGATGTGCAGATCGCCGCAAAGACTCACCTGTCCACAGGCTTGCGCAGGTCTTTGTCAGGTGTGTACCTGGCCAGGAACCTGTAGGCAGCAACCTGCAGCAGCACATTCGTAGCAGTGAGTATCCAAATACAGCAGAAGTGCCATCGCCTGCTGACTGCTTGCAAAAGAGGCGCAGGTATACAGGCAGCAGCAGCAGGCAGTTGCACCATACCTGGTTGCCACCCTCTCGCATGTGCTCCACCTCATCCGCCTTGTACTCAGCCAGAGTGACTGACTTGACTCGGTGAGCAAATTGCATGCTGCAGAAGGAGCCAGACCAAGAAAAGACGTTGGTTAGCGCTGCTCCACGTCCACAGCGTAGGGATCAACTGAATTGT
This sequence comes from Scenedesmus sp. ARA3, assembly GCA_004335835.1. Taxonomy (NCBI): domain Eukaryota; kingdom Viridiplantae; phylum Chlorophyta; class Chlorophyceae; order Sphaeropleales; family Scenedesmaceae; genus Scenedesmus; species Scenedesmus sp. ARA3. The sequence goes on along the minus strand of RWJK01001844.1, from coordinate 17,613 downwards.
GCGGTCACTGTCACTTACTGGATGCCACTGCATTGTGTGCAGACAAATATGCTGAACTGCGGCACATAATAGGTGGTGCCCTGCAAGAGACAGAGGCGGGACAGAGCGGTCAGCATCAGCAGTCTCGTGTGCACATCTACACTTGCACTGAACAAGACGCTTACCAGCGATTCACAATTGAAACATCTTTTATTGTCTGGAGAGGCGCGTAATTCAGCAACCTCCTTCGCAAGCTTTTTGGCAGCGAGGGCGCTCATTCTGTCGAGCCTGCCTCCCCTAATCAGTCCCTTGTCATTCAACTACAGCAGCATACTGCATCCGAGCTGCAGCTGAGTAGATCGAGTTGCAAGCACACAACTGTCAGTGTTTGCCAGTGAACAGGGTCCAGCCAGTGACAAGGCAACCTCGCAGGGCTGTTTGCAGCTAGTTGGTGAGCAATCTGACAAAATTTCTCCAGGCTCACCAACCACCGAGCGTCTTTCACTCGGAGACCTCTGTGTCACTGGAGAGCCAGTAGTGCTGTGCAGTTGCAGGTGCATCTGCATGCAGCATGCTCTAGCTGCTTGTTGTTAGATCTAGCAGTGGTTGCTCATAAGCAGCAGAGCATGGCATCTTGCAGGAGCTGCTGAGGTTTCCACGTCAGGAGGAACGGCTTAGGTGCTGCAGGTTGGTTTCACTGCAGATAGTACTCGTCAGCACATCTGCGCGCTCCAGACTTTGCACTGCTGGCACAGACTGAAAGTAATATACCAGCAAACGTAACATATTGAGCTGGCTATGCGTCGGATTCCACCATGTGAGAATGCCTGGCCTGCTTCATCTCTGGCACCTGCTGCAATGCTGCTGCAGGCAAGCACACCACAGGGCAGCAGCCACTAGCTCAGCTGCAGGCACGCTGAGGCTGCCAGTAACCTGTGAAGCCCCCCAGGATGGCTGCTGCTGGCGGCGCTGGCCAGGAGGGCTGGACAGCAGATGATGACTTTGACTTTGCAGGAGATGCCTCGGAGTGCGATGACGTGGACTGGGGCGAGCTGGATGAGCCAGAGCAGCCAGCAGCAGCAGCAGCTGCAGCCAAGCCTGCAGCAAGCTCAGGAGCAGCAGCAGCAGCAGTAGTACCACAGACTACACATATAGTCACCAAGGTAGGGCCGATACCATTCAAGGATGACGTGCCAGGTCCTGCAGCTGCAGCATCTGTGCCACCGCAGGCAGCAGCAGAAGCAGCAGGTGCACCTGTGGCACCTCAGAAGCCAGCTGCAGTGCCTGGGCCCGCAGCAGCTGCCGCAACTGCGGCGCCACTCCAGCCTGCTGCAGCACCTGCAACAGCGCCACCCAAGCAGCCACCAGTGCGCGCGGCAGCAGGAGCAGGAGTGGCAGCAGTTGCACCAGCAGCAACTGGCGTGCCGCCATTCGCTCAAAGCGCGCCGTCGGCTGGCACGGGCGCACCAACAGCGGCTAGCCCGGCAGCAGCAGCAGCAGCAGCAGCAGCACGAGGGCCGAGCCCTGCCAGAGCATCCACACCACCTGCAAGGCAGTATGCAACAGGCCCTCCAGGTGCCTCACCACCAGCAGCAGCAGCTGGAGCCGCCGCTAGCCCTGCTTCAGGATCGCCTGGCATGCCCCCCCAGGCACGGCCTGGCGGCCCTCCGCCAGCAGCAGCAGGCCCGCCTGCACCAACGTACGCGGCAGCAAGCAGCCCAGCAGCAGCAGGCGGTCCTGGTCAGCCAGAAGTGGCCAGCACCCCGGCTGTACCACCCCCAGCGCAATCAGCAGCAGCAGCAGCAGCAGCAGCAGCGCCAGCCCCACAGGCCCCAGCCGCCGACAGCCCAGCAGCAGCAATCCAAGCTCCACAGGCAGCGCAGGGTGCACCTCCAGCTGCAGCGGCAGCAGCAGCAGTGCCACCAAGGTCAGGCGCTGCTGCTGCTGCTGTAAGCAGTGGGCTTAGTGCAGCGCTGCCAGCAGCTGAGCAACCAGCACAAGGCACAGCAGCAGGTGGAGCGCCCCATCAAGCAGCAACTACCCAGGCTCCCGTGCCAGATGCTGCTGCTGCAGCAGGAGCAGCTGGCCACAGCAGCGCCGGCGCTGGCAGCAGCAGCGGCAGCAGCAAGGGCGGCTGGGGCGTTGGCGGTTGGGGCCTGGGTGGGCTGTCCAGCCGGCTGCAGCAGGTGGCGCTGGGCGCTGCCAAGGACCTGCAGGAGCTCACTGCCAGCGTGCAGCAGGTGCGGCGGCAGGGCAGGCTGCAGGTGCAACGGCTGGTGATGAGCAGGGCAGCATAACCTAGTGACGTGCACTGCTTGACTGACATCGGCTGTCATCGCACTTGCATGTCTGTGCTGTGTTGCACTCTCGTGCACTGTCTGCGCGCCTGCGCCTGCCACTGCTGCTGCACCCATTGTCAAAACTCCATGCCTAGCCTGGCAATGTAAGCAAAAGATGTCAATCCTTATATACGCTATGGGCTCCCCACAGAGGAGCAAGATTAAATGATGATACTGCACTGCCTGTCCTGCAGGCTGTGGCAGAGGTGGTTGCTGCTGATGACGTGTCAGAGGTGGAGCGGCTGTCCGCCTACCAGGAGCGCCCCAGCAAGCCGTCGCCTGCAGGCACGGCACCAGCAGCAGCGCCGCCGGCAGCAGTCATGGCCAGCAGGGGCGACAGCGAGCCGCGCCTGTCAGCTGCTGCTGCTGCAACAAGCTCGAAGCATGCAGAGCAACAGCAGGCGCTAGGCAGTGCAGCTGCGGAGGCTGCTGGCGCTGATGACGCGGCTGATGACCAAAGCAGCAGCAGCGGCGGCAGTGGCAGCAGCAGTGCTGGCGTTGAGCCTGAGGAGCTGCGGCGGCGCGATGTGCTGTCCAAGCTGCAGGGCCCTGACACGCAGCTGGAGTCCGGCCTCAAGGTAACAATGGCTGCAGGCGCGGGAGCCGGCAGCAAGGCTGCCCGCTGCTGGCTGCACGGAGCTGAGCTAGCTGCCGCGTTATTGTGCTGTCTGCATTCGGCCCACTGCACTTGACACTGAGAGAAAGGACGTCACATGTGGCTGCGCTGTGGCTGCGCTTCACTTTCTGCTGATGCCCTGCCGCAGGCCATCGACGAGCAGGTGGACCTGCTGGCTGCCAGTGCCGCCAAGGCGCTGGGCTCGCTGTGGGGTGGGCTCAACAGCGTGGCCAAACAGAGCCTCACGGTGGGCGCGGCGCTCACAGCCAAGGTGCGGGTAGGCGGGCGTGGATTTGCCAGGACGTTCGTGCAAACATACGTCTCCTGCTGTTTGTTGGTGGCATAGGTTGAGTGTGAAACAGCGTTGCACATCCCTGCCCTTATGCAGGAGCTGATGTGCAGTAGTGGTGCTGGCCTCATCTTCATACCTCCCATAGACATGCTTGCAACACTGCTGGCTGCTCCATGACACCAGCATGCTGAGGATGACATGTAAGAGCACGGTGCGGCCAGCTGCTGTTTGTGTGAGCCACGACTGCGCGCCCTTGCCTGCTTGTTGCTGCTGCTTCTGCTTCTGCTGCTGCTGGCACAGGTTGAGGCTGCTGCAGGTTGCGCTTCACTTGTAAGCATGTAATGACTGCCTCTTTCCCTGCTTGCTGCTTGTTGCTGCTGCTACTGGCACAGGTTGAGGCTGCTGCTAAGGAGGTGGCCAAGGAGCTGGTGGTGGGCCTGGAGGAGGGAGGCGCGTCAGCTGGCAGCAGCAGCGACGCAGCAGCAGCAGCAGCGCCGCATGCCGCTGGAGGGCTGTTTGCCCTGCGGGAGGCAGCGGGGCAGCTGGCAGCACGCGCTGAGCGCAGCTTGGAGGTGGGCGGGGCGGGCGGGTCAGGATGGGTGATGTAGATGGAGGCCGCGTTCTTTAAATGGCGGCTTGTATTCGCATGTGTTGATCAGCTGGCCCTGCCAACGCACACGAGCGCTGGGCGCAGGGTTAGTGCAGTCGCCGTGTTACTGCAGTCGCCATGCAGGTCCTGTGCCCTCCAGCTTGGGTGCTGCACATGCCAATGTGCGGTTTACTTGATCAGCTCACGAGCTAAGTTTGGCGCCCAACCAATGATCACTAGGCCTGAATTCCATCGTGACGTCACATAACTCTCCTTGCTGCCCGTGTGCTGCCTCAACCACACTCCCTTGCTGCACCAGACTGTTGGGCGTGGTGCTGCATCCCTGCTGGACCCTCAGTTCTCACGCGGGCCAGGCAGCGGCAGCGGCAGCGGTGGCGGCAGGCAGGGCATGCCCCGCACGCCCTCTGACTGGGCCGCCACCTTTGACTCCTGCTTCGAGCTGTACGGCGGCGCGCAGGCAGCGGAGGAGCTGGAGCAGCTGAGCAGCGAGTGCGCACACATCTGCAACAGGTGGGTGGGGGCTGGGCCTGCTGGTGCAGTGATGCGGTTGTTGCGGGGTGCATCGTAGGAGTGGCAGGACACACGAGGTGCCGCTGCAGGAGCTGCTGCAGCTACAGCCGGCTGATTCAGCATGCCCACAGCATTTGCAACTGTATTAGGTGTGCAGCGCAGTTGCATGCCTGGCAGAGCTGCCACAGCTGAGGCATGCCACCTAGAACTTCAGGCAAGCCCACAACATTGTCAACATGCTGCTGCTGCTGTTGCTGCGCATATTCCTGCAACTATTCTTCCCTCATAGGGCGCGTGCAAAGTTGCAGCAGGAAGCGCGAGAGCAGATTGATGCCACGCTCACCAAGCTGGTGCCGGCATTCGACCTGCGCAGCACTGAGCAGCAGCCTCAGCAGCAGCAGCAGCAGGATGCCGGCAAGGAGGCAGCAGCGGCAGCAGCAGCAGCCGAGGACTTGGATGGCCCTATGCAGGAGGCGCTTGAGCAGCTGTACCTGCCAGTAACGGCGCTGTGCAGCAAGGGGCGCTACAAGGCATCACATCTGCAGCAGCAGGTGGCAGAGGCGGCAGCGGAAGCAGCACAAGCAGATGCAGCAGCAGCAGCAGCGACAGTGGCACCAGCCGCGCAGGGCACCAGCAGCGCTGCTGATCAGCAGGCTGGCATGAGTGCAGCAGGTGCTGATGAAGCCGATGCTGGGACAGAGCAGCAGCCTGAGGAGGAGCAGCAAGGCAGCTCTGGCGGCAGCGGTGGTGGTGCTGGCAGCAGCCAGCTGGAGCAGCTGCTGCAGCGGCTGCTGTCTGGGCTGCGCTCTGCTGCTGTGAAGAGCCTGGCTGAGGTGGCTGCAGGGCAGCTGATGCTGCTGCTGTCGCTTGGCCGAAGCGTGGCGGCAGTGCCCAGGTGGGCATGGGCTCTTGGGCCGTTTGTTACATGTTCGCTAAATGCACCAGCTTGCCCATCAAGTGTGATTGCCTGCTTGCTGTCCCTGTTGCTGTTAGCCTTGTAAGCACACACGTGACACCGACTTCAGGCTGGCGTGCCGCCGTGGACACTGCTCAGGGACGCTCTCTTTGCTGCTTTTGCTGCTGCTGCCGCAGGTATGGCAAGCCGCTTGATGATGGCCTGGACTGGCCCATCTGCGATCCAGATGCAGTGGCAAGCATCATGCACAGGCAGGTGCAGGCCATGCTGCAGGACGTGCAGCAGCTGGCAGCAACATTCAAGGGCGCAGCGCCAGCCATCCTGCAAGCACTGCAGGAAGCCGCCACTGCTGCTGCGGCTGGCGCTACTGCAGCAGCTGCTGCGGGTGATGCGCATGCAAAGGCTGCAGCAGCGGCGGTGTTTGCTGGTGAAGCCGCGGCACAGCAGGCAAGTGCAGCGGCAGCGGAAGTTGAGGCAGACTGTACCACGGCTGTGTCACATGTGAAGGATGGCTTTGGCAAGCTGCTGTATGTGGTGCTGCTGGCCAGCCTGCACCATGCAGGGCTGCAACAGCCGAAGGGTGCAGTACCTGAGGCGGCCGCAGCTGCTGGCGGCGTGACTTGTGACGAGGACGCGGCGGCCGCAGCGACAGGGACAGAAATTGTTGAGGCCAGTGCTTGATGTGGGTTGAGCATGCGCATGGGGAGATCCAGGTACTACCATCAAGGCAGTACCATCAAGCCGTTGTGAGTGCTGCTGCCCTCTTATACCACCCCCTTGTACCATACCATGATGCCAGCGCTTGTTTTGGGTAGGTAGTGGTAGCTGCATCGTTTGTTCAAGGTTGAATCTTAGACAGAGCAGTAGCCGGTAAAAAAACTTTGTGACCTGAACCGTCTCGGGTGTATTGCTCATCTCTTGCTAATCCGTCAGTTTCTGCCTTGACTCAGCCAGGCTTAGCCTAGTCTTTGCTATTTAAAGCTCATTAGTGTCGCCTTATATTACGCTGAAGACGGTCAAGCAATACTCTAAACGTTAACTCGACATGCTTTGAGATGGCTTTCGTAGACGTGCCCCTAAAGGCCGTTGTCTGGGACAACGTCGTGCTGTATAGTCTTTCATCGCTGTATTCTTCTCTCTGCGTTCTAGCCTTTGCAGTGCTGTTGAGGAGGTGCAAACAGCAGCATGATTTTTGGCGCGCTTGCTTGTCCTTGGCCGTGTCGCTGGTGCTTCTGCTGGGACAGCCATGGATATACGTCACACCCACGCAGCCTCTCGGTATCGCCATCGCAAGCCTAGCTATGATGGCATGCTGGAGCATGCTGGACTGGGGCTTTCTGCAGAAGCAGCAACCAGCATCAGTCATGCAGGTGCTGCGCTCCTGCATCATCCTCAACACCATGTCAGGAGTGGCCAAGGTCCACAGGCACCGCCTGAAGCTCGAAGCTGCTGCAGCAGTCGCTGCAGCCATGCCAGCCAGCTTTGACCAGACCCCTGAAGCACCATCCGCAATAGCTGGGCCTGGAACAGCACAAGCAGCAGCAGACAGCAGCACGTCGAAGCACAGGAAGTCAGCAGCAGCAGAACGACCCGTCATCCATGTGCGCGCCTACACCAACACACCACCAGCAACACCAAGGCGCACAACAGCAGATGCACCAGCACCAGGCAGCCTGCTGCTCAGCAGTGACTTCAGTGATGCCACCAGCACCCTGGCTGCAGCCCTGACCTGCCCTATCGAGGCCTGGTTGGCAGTGCTGCGTGCCCTGGTCACCTACGACGTCTTTTATGCGCTGCTTTGCAGTGCCAGCGGATGCTTGTGCACTGCCACAGCGCTGCAGCCAGCAGCCATTCCTGCAAGCAGCATGGGCCTGTTTGGGGCACTGCTGGGGCAGAAGCTGGGCTACCTTGTCTTCAGCATGGCAGCAGGCATACTGCTGTCCCTGCAGATGGAGATTGCCTACTCCCTGACACGTGCTACGCTGCTGATGGTTGGTGATGGCGAGCTGGCGGGGAGCCTGCCGCTGCGCGCCTTCAACTCACCGCACATGGCCAGCAGCATCACAATCCTGTGGGGCAACCGCTGGCACGCTTTCCTGGTGAGTGCAGTGCCACCTGCTCAGGCTGTGAGTTGCTATTGATCTCAAGCGTGTCGCTGCATGCAAATCTGCATGCACGTGTTGGGCAAGTGCTTGAGTGCCGTGTACGTAGAAGCTGCTGCGAGCGCAGTAGTGCATGGTGCAGCCTTGATTGTAGCCCATACAGCGGCGCTGCTGTCCTGCATGCACGGTTCTTGATGTCCTGCAAGCCTGGTAATGGGTTACACGTCAACTGTCACATATACCACTCGCAGCCTGCAGTTCGTCTACCTCTGCATGGGCAGTCGTGCTGCACCAAGAATGCAAAGTAGAGCGAAGTCTGCGGCATGATGTTCTTGCTGACCAACCTCTGCTGTGTCTGGGCTGCTTGTTTCCTGCAGCGCTACTACTTTGAGGGCTTGGGCTACAAGCTGGCCGACAGCGCGACTGCAGCCTGGCCACTGGTGAAGCGGCTGCTGCCCCGCAGCACTGCACGGACGCTGGTGGTGTTTGCCATGTCTGGACTGCTGCACGAGTACCTCACATGGGCGGCATGGTGAGCACTTGACTGAACAATTGCAGGACAGCACTATGCACCCAGCTGTTGGAGATTGCTAGACCCAGAAACACTGCATGTTGATTGCTGCAGCTGGGTGCCTCAAGTCAACAGAGCATTGGCAACACCAAAACCCAGGGCTGGTGACAGGTGTTGGGTGGGGTGGAGTGGCACACTATAACTGTTTATTTCAGTTTCTACATGCAATCCAAGACGGTTGCCTGTTGTGCGTGCTGAAGCGGTGGTGACAGCCGGTTGCGGGTTGTATGATGATTCGCCTGTGCCTGTTACTTGTGTCTGCTCTGCACTGCTGCAGGGGCGTCATCACCTGGAGCTACATGGCCTACTTCATGCTGCACTGCCTCGCCCTGCTTGCTGAGGGCTACGCTGCTGCGGCATTCCCCAAGCTGGCAGCAACCACGCCAAGCTGGACCAGCAGGGCATGGGCCCTCTCCGTCATGCTGCTGCTGGCACCGCTGTTCACTGAGCCATACCGCCAGCACGGCTACTTCGCGCACACCTTCCACCCTCTGCTGGTGCCAGTGGCTGCAAATGCAATGCGCTGGGCAGGGCTGGGCAGCTGCAGCATGTAGATGGCGAGAACTGCAACCTGTGTATGAGAGATGAAGGCACATGTCCTGATGCAGGTGATGTATTGACAGTAGTCGAGTTAGTGTGTTCAAGAGAACAGCTGCTGGCAGCAATTTTGGTGGATAGTTTGTGACCAGCACCTCCTGCAGGATGTCTTTCAGTCTCCGAGCTAACAGCACTGTTCTTGAACACATGCCAATTTTGCTGCTCTTTGGTGTGCGTATAACCAAGGGTTGGATTGTGTATGCTTTTGTGTGCAGCTGCAACCTGTTGCCAGGCTGGGAAATGCCTGCTGTTGGCAGCTAGCTGCATCACCGCAATGTGATGTTCGCTCAGGATGTGTTTCAGGTCAGTCCAGATTGTTCAGGGCTGTGTGTGGGTTCACCTGAGCCTTGTCGCATCAGACCTACAATGCGCTGTCACGTGCTGCAATATCACCTCCACCATGTCAGCAGTATTTGTCAAAAGCTGTTTGTTTTTCAAACAGGCGCTGCCATTGCAGCTGGTGCCACCTGTGGTGTCCACGCGCTCTCATGTATGCGTCTGATGATGTGTGCCTCACTCGGTGGCTGTGGTTTCACCTGGGTGCACAGTGGTGTATTTGATGTGCACAGCCGCTACACACTTGACTGCCATCAGGGGCAAAGCGCACACAGTGTTGATTGGGGGATGTAGCCAGAGTTATGAGTGCTTGCAAATGCTGTGTGTACGCTGTGTCTCACATACATACATGAACTTGAAAACTGTGTGCCGCCGTCCAGAAAGGAACCCGGAATGTGTTGACAGCACTTGATTGGACGCTGGTACAACCTGCCACCAGGGCAGTGACAGCGGCAATGACGTTTTTGTGTGTGCCACAAATCGGTGATGGTTGCATGCTCTGTTAATTCACACGGTCAAGAGCAAGGCAGTGCTGCTGAAAAGCAGTGCGCCATATCCTTCACCAGCCAGTTTTGCACTCGATATGTGCTGATACTTTGGGCTCTGCTGAGGCCGTGGCATGCCACGGCAGTGGCAACCGGCATACGCTGCTAGCTATATTTCAGTGAGTGATTATGACTTCTGTGCAGAACTGTGCTATTAGGGGTGTAGCATGGACGTGATGAACATGAACTTTGAGTTTCATCTTCAATCTTCGCCACTCCCTGCTACCTGCCATGAATAGTGACAATTGGAGTGATAGTGGGGCAGCAGTGCATAACGTGACGCTGCACCTCAGCTGCAGCAGTGCCGCGGATTGCTCCTCCAACGCTCAGCAAGGGCGTAGCGCTGTTTGTGTGCCTGGAAAATCAAGTGAAACATTGAGAGAGCTGCACTAGCTAGCGCTGGTGTACTGCAGCCAGCTGTCAACTGAAAGGCACCCATCGTCTTCCTGGGTGTCTAGCCAGCCAGCAAAGAAGGGCCTGTTGACTCCCCTAATTCCCCGTCACACCCCTTGGGGCGGAGGGGTAAATGGTGGAAGTTAGTGATTCTGCTTGCACATCTGTGTTGTACGTGGTCTGAAAGGGCCAAAGCAACATAGTGAAATTTAAGCTTTTTTTTAACTTCTGGTACCTCCAAACTTCCACGAGTACAGGCTGTCCCACTAATTTTACCTCCTAACTTCCATTACATTACATTACATTACATGCTCCACTCAACGAGGAGTGGGAACCCCAGTCAGGACTTCCCTTTGAAAGCCTGTTCTCTGGAATTGAAGGGAAGTTGGGAATCAGCTAGCTCCCCTAAATCCCTGGCTGTCACTCAACCTCCTTGCACGTGCCTTGCCACTAAATCCCACAAGCTCCCAACTTCCCCTGTTTTGGCCTCGCCCAACTGAATCTTAACTCCCAACTTCCACTGATCTCCCACCCCTTGTTGGAAAAATGAGATTTCAGGGGAAGTTAGTACACACACAGCCTTGTGACGCTTCTTACAATATTTCTGCCATTTTGCATTCACTAACTTCCATCATTCACCCCTCTGCCCCAAGGGGTGTGACAGGGAGTTAGGGGAGTCAACGGGCCCTTCAGCAAAGGCTGCCAGGTCAGCTGCATCAGCTGCATGCATCACGCTTCAAGGCCTTGCGCTGGACAGAACCGTACACGAAGAATCACTTTAACAATTGTCAATGCTTCTGCCTTTTCTTAATAACGTCTGAAAATATAGCGCTGGGCTGACACGTGCCCCACCAGCAGGACAGCCGGTACACTGCAGCTGCGGTTGCTGCAAGCTGATGCGGTTTTCTGTTTCTATCTGAAACCTGCGTCATTTTAGATATTGCAACCAGTAACTCTCGGCTCTGAAAACCTAGTAGAGGGACCTCGCAGGCCATGACTGTTCACCTCAGGCCGCTGTTTCTTGTACGTGCTGGCATCCACGTAGCGGTGAAGCAACCCGAAGAACCAATGAGGTTGTAGCTGAGGTGGTCTGCTGCCAGTACAGCACCTCGTCACGTGCGCTGTGCCATGCAACCAAAAGGCTTTCATATCACCTGGTTCTGGTGCACTCCAACACCGTAATAGATGTTTACATACATTACACATACTTGAGGCAACACGTGGAGCAGCAGCAGCAAACATCAGCAGGAGCAGCAGCAGCAGCAGCAGCAGCAGCAGCAGCAGCAGCAGCAGCAGCAGCAGCAGCAGCAGCAGCAGCAGCAGCAGCAGCAGCAGCAGCAGCAGGAGCAGCAGCAGCAGCAGCAGCTGCATCTGCACAATGGCAACGCACCAGCAAGTCGACGACACTGCAGTTCAAGCTGTGAAGCGGCTACAAGTGCTCATAAATGCGCCAGACCTGCTTTATCTAATTGAGGCTGAGCAGGAGATCAGGTGGCTGCACATTTTCTTCAAGGAGGCAAAGTTAGAACCTGCCAGCAACAACATGCAAGCATACATGCGGGTAGGTGGCTACTATGTACCGCACCGTAAGTGCTCTTGATACGCTGACAGTACACTGACAGTAACCCTCTTGCCCTGCGTGCTGTGCTGGAGTACGCTGATTGTGGCATGTTGGATGGCACAGGTTGATGTAAGCCCCTGTGCGCTGCATTGCAGGAACTTGTTCACCAGCACAGCGTGTACAAACTCCTAGCACAGGTGACCAGCAGGGCACTGCACCTGATGAAGACAGCCACCAGCAAAGAGAAGAGCAAGACCGTGCTGCTTAGCTCTTTCAACATGCTGCAGACACTGCTGCTGAGCTCTGTCACGGCTTGGGACAAGTACACGGCTGGCTGGACAGCAGCAGAAGCAGCATCAGGGAAGCAGCTCGCGCTGCAGCAGCTGCAAGACACGGGTGAGCAGCAGAGCGATCAGCAGCTGTGTTTGCTTCGCCAGCTGTTCGTCCTTCAGACGTCCAAGCATCACTTGCAAGTCCTCGTGGGAAAGCAGTGCTGTCCTGTAGTTGCAGCAGTGCTGTGATGGGAGCAGCCACAGCCGCAATCAAGACCTCCTGCCGATGGCACACGTGTGGACGCACTTCCTCCAACTTCTGCTCCTGCGCCCCGCTGTGTTCTGTGCCACCTGCAGACATGTTTCCAACAATGTTAGCAGCTTGCGAGCGTGACACTGCTTGGCTAGAGCAGCAGCAGCAGCGCACCAAGCAGCAGACACAGAACGAACAGCAGCAGAAGCAGCAGTCAGGGGGAAAGAAGCAGTCAGCTAAGAAGCAGCGGCAGCCTCCAGGCAGCCTCTCTGCCGCCCAGGCAGACGCAACGGCGTGTGTGCGCATTGGGATGTACCTCGGCCTGCTCCCTCAGCTCGCTTACTTCTGTGGTGATGACTGGCTGGCTGGCCCGCTGGCAGCCCACATGGAGCAGTGGGTGCGGCTTGCGTGGGCGGTGCTGCATTGCGAGGATGCCCGCAGCAGCAGCAGCAGCAGCAGCAGCAGCCCTGCAGAGGAGCTGGCTAGGACCTCGTTGCAAGGCGCAGGCGAGGTTGCGTTAGATTTGGCAGGCCACCTGGGTACACAGCTGGCGTGCAGGATTCAGCAGGGCAAGCAGCTCTCGCAGCTGCCAGACAGTGCAGCCAGCCAGCCACTGTACTGCCTGATGCAGATGCACATTGCGCTGCACTGCATGCACGTACAGGACATTGCAGCAAAGCAGAGCGGCAGGCGGCAGATGCTACCAGAGCAGCACCACAGGCTGCTGCTGCAGGAGCTAGGCCTTGAGTGGTTAGAGCACGACGATGTGCGGAAGCGCAAATCAGTATCAACGTGTATGGTGAGTCTTGCAGGAGCAGTGCTTGCGCTGATGGCGTGCATGAACTCAACAGCAGCCGCACACAACGTCAACGGCAGCAGCAGTGACCGCAACAGGAGCAGCAGCATGCGGTTGCCGTCACCCTCCTCCTCGCCAGCAGCAAGCGGCAGCAGCAGCAGCAGCTGTAGCGCTGTGGAGGCGGCGGCAATGCTGACATTGGTGCAGGCCGCGGTGCTGCTGGCAGCTGGCAATGACCCTGATCAGCTCAAGGACATGGTGTGTGCTGTGCATTGCTTCCTCCTCCAAGGACTCAAGGGTCCAGCGCGTGAGGCAGCAGCAACTGTGCTGCTGCAGCCAGTTCTTACTCAGCTGCTGCCGGCAAGCCTCGCAGCTGCAAAAGCTGCCACGCAAGCAGCAGTCGGCACCAGCAATGCCGCAACGCAGCAACTGCTGGTGTCTTCAGGACAGACGGGCGCTGCAGCAGCAGCAGCAGCAGCAGCAGCAGCAGCAGCAGCAGCCAGCGCTGGGGCAACACAGCCAGCACCAATCGTGCAGGCAAAGTGCCTCAGCCATGTGACAGGAGCTCTGCATGTACTGCTTGGCACAGGTGGGCACCAGCAGCCCCATGTGTTTTTGACACAGCCGGTTTGCGCTGCCTGTACGGTGTCCTCACCTGTCTCGCTGTGTTTGTGGTTTGGCCAAACCTCTCTGCACAGACTGCTCAGTCCTGTGTCTGCAGGGTGCTGTGCTTGCAGCATGCCAGGGACAGAGTGTGATGGCGTGTTCTGCGCCTCTTGCGTATGAATGCAGCACAGCACCCGCCATATGCATATCTGGCGTTACACTGCTGCAAATCCTTGAACAATTGCTTCAACGAATGAAGATTAAACTCTGTGTGTGCACCTGCCTCGATGGGTTCCTGCAGAGCTTGACAAATGCTATGTGTGTGCTGTTGTTTGCCTTCAGGCGCAGCTGCAGCTCAGCTGCACGATGCATACAGCAGCCGCCTGCAGCAGGTGTGCCGCAGCTTGGAGGCAGCGCTGCGCTTCACGCTGCAGGCACAGCACGCTATAGACAATGGCACTCACAGGGTGCGCTTGCTTGTAAGAGCTGCATGCACATTGCTGTGCAACCGGCCTGACAGCTCCAGCTGCAGCAGCAGCACTGGCAGCAGCATTGTGGGGCCAGCTGGAAATGGCCCTGCAGGTAAGCAGCTGTTCTCGCTGCTGGTGACGTGCTTGAAAGCCGCTGGCAAGCGGGGTGACAGCAGCAGCAGCAGCAGCAGCAGCAGCAGCAGCAGCGACGGCAGCCGCGCTTCTGACAGTGACAACACAGCAGACTTGATGATTCTGGACAGTCACGTGCACAGACGGCAGATCTGCTTTCAGGTGTTGGGGGCTAGCCAACATGTTGAAGCCCCGCTGCAGCTGCTGCTGCAGGGCCGTTGCCTGTCACAGCTGGCCAAGTCTGCATTGCTGGCACAGCGTTTGGCTGCAACACAGCAGACCACAGCAGCACATCAGCAGGGCTGCGGTCAAGCGGCAGCTGTAACCGCAGCCAAACCTGCTGCAGTGGACAGCAGTCAGTTGAAGAGTATGGCTGCGGATTTGGAGAAAGTGGTTGAGGAGTGCATAAACAGCCTGTATGTGACAGACGTGCAGCTGCCAGGTGATGCAGCAGCTCTTGCGAAGGCTGTGGTCAGGCTCCAGCAGCAGGGTGAGGCACTCGAGGAGCGGCTGCAGCTGTACCTAGGCTCCCCACAGCTGCAGGCACAGCAGCAGCACAGCTGTGAAGCATTGGAGCCGAAAGTCAGCAGCACCAGAGACCTGGGCAGCGTCAGCAACATGCAGGATGTTGAGGAGCAGGAGGGATGTCGGCAGCAGAACTGCACGGCGCAGCAGCAGCAGCAGCAGCAGCAGCAGCAGCAGCAGCAGCAGCAGCAGCAGCAGGATTTTCAAGGCCAGCAGGCTGAGCAGCTGGCCCAGGAGCTGCTGCAGTTTGGGGACGCCATCTGCCTGCAGCTGCCTGTGCCGTACTGGTGCTGCAACCCCGCCTGCAGCAACCTGCAGGAGTACAGTGAGCTTGCGCTGGTGTCCCGCAAGGGCAGCAGGTGCTCTGGCTGCGCCACTGCGCGCTTCTGCAGCAAGTCCTGCCAGCAGCAGAGCTGGAAAGGGCAGCACGCGCCGGTGTGCAAGCGTATCGCCGCGGCGCGCAAGGACTAGCAGAAGGAGCAGTGCATGACAGTAGCAGTGGGGATGCTGCATAACAAACAGATCATGCAGGGTTCCAGCTTCAGCATAGTTTCTGCTATGAATGTTTGTGGAGTGCAGGCTGTGCTTGTCAGCCGCTGGAATAGTGACCCCTGGCAGGTTGTGCCAGAACCTTAGTCGCGTTGCAAGTGGACATGTTCTGTCAGTGTATCAAAGATGTACAGCTTGATTGTTGACCAGGCCTAGGCGCATGCTATGATAACTTTGGACTGGACGCTGTCACGTGACGTGACCCTTTAGAACATGAAGGCCACTGGTGTGCTGCAGGCTTGCAGTACTCGAGATCGTTTTACCAGGACTTGCAGAGTCTGACCGTTGGCAGGGGTACTAGCTGGACACGGCACCACACACCACTGGCAGAGCAGACTGCCTACACGTCACGTGTAAGTTACATGTATGGTGTCAGCTGCGGTACTGCTGCACTAGGCACTAATCGCAGTGACGTGTAGATTTGGACGTGTAACAGACCTCGGTAAGTTGTTTTTGCGTTTGCTGGTGTGCAGAAGGGTAAATGGTGTCGAGGGCTTTGCAGTGACACCTGGCTGACTCACTTTTGAATTGCTGTTGCAATGTTTGCTCTCAGCAGTTTCACTTGAACCAGCAACCTTTTGTTTCGGTCATTAGTAAAGTTTGAAGCTGGATACGTGTATCTCTGCACCAATGGCTTCGCGTATCGCCATACGGCAGAGTAGCCTTCAGATGAAAGTAGCAGCCCACCTACCGCGAACGATGTAGGTTCGCTATGGTCTTAACACAAAAACGTTGTCACTAGAACTGCAAATGCAAAGCGCGTATCCGTCGTTGGTGATCAGCGGCAATCTGCTGAGTCAGCATGCTGCTGCTGCTGTCCATGCTGCTGCTGCTGCTGCTGTTGCATCCATTGCAGCGCAAGATGCCAGGCTAGACAGGCATGCCTTCAATTGCAAGCAAAGGTAAGAGTACTCAAGCTTCTTTGCTAGTGCTGGACCGGGTTTTGCATTCGTGTCATTCATCATCAGCATGCAAGTCTGCTTGCACACACGGCGCCTTCTGCACATCAGCTTCACGACTTTGCAGACCTGATGAATGGAGTACCTACTTGCAGCACGTCATGTCTGTACAGGAAGAGAGCACTTACTGCTGCTGACTGCTGCAGTGTGCGCCAGTCAACAACGTCATCGCAGCAGACACTGCAACCTCTGGGCCGCATCCACAGCAGCTGCTCGGTACTGCCGCGCTGGCAGCATCCCTGCTGCTAGGCGGCGCAACTTTCGACCTTCCAGCAGCTCATGCAGAGGCAAGCGCTGCGCCAGCAGAGCATGCAGCACTGGCCTCCAGCTACACCACCCCAGCTGCAGGGCTGCAGCAGCTGCTTCCTGCTGCTCCAGCCCTGGCAGACATCAGCCACCTGCAGATAGTGGGGCCGGCAGCAGCAGCAGCAGAGGAGACGCCCACAGGGCCGCAATCAGCTGCTGCTGAGGATGAAGATGATGATGGCAGGGGAGCGCGGACCTTTGTTTTCCTGGTGGTCGCTGTCTCCGCATTTACGTTGTTGCGTGGCGGCAGCAGCAGCAGCAACAGCAGCAGCAGCAGCAGCAACAGCGCCATTGACCGGGATGCACTGGAGCAGCGTGACAGATTTCCCTGGAGTGGCTTCAATGGGTTTGGGGACGACTTTGATTGGGTGGATGACGACTGATGGCTTTTTGTGCTTTTGAAACAGCAGCCATGAGTGGCTGCATCAACAGCAGCTGTGCATCAATGCAAGAGGCTGCAGCTGTGGCAGTTCTTTGTTGTGAGAGACCACAGCACACACACGTAGACATCATCAGGAGCAGCTGGATCACGTCACCAAGCAGATTGCTGCGGCTTGCTGTCCCTGTGGCTGTATCACTGCGTTGTACACATGCACGGCACATGTTGCTGTTTGCAGTGCAGTGCCTCCTGGTCCTGCATTGCATTCAATGCCCTGAGGGCGTGCAGCTTGCTTTCGCCTAGTGAGCAGGATCCACGAGACTCCATTAGCCTACAAGCAGTGCTGTGTCATAATTCAACGTATGTGGGCATCAACGCATGTGGAACGTGTTGAATTGGCATTACGATTGATTGCACAGCCTCCAGTGGGTGGGTAAGAGGGCGATGCCACAATGGGGCTGTGTTGGCCGTGGCGCCAGGCTCCTTCTTTGCCACTCTAGTTGGCTACTTACTTACTCAGCCACCATGCAGCTTTCAACACCAAGGTGCAGCGATTCAGCTTTGGCTGGAGTCGCTGCACGCCGTGCATCAACTGGTGTTGGGCTCAGAAGGCTTAATCCATGAACAATGTTAGCAACTGCTGCAGCGCTGCAGCGACAAGACCATGTAATACCTTGTTCAAGTGTGCAGGCATTGAATACACTAAACAAAGGTTCATGCAGCCCGGAAACCGAATGTATGCTGTGCATTTCAGCACAGCAGAGCCAGCCACTGCAGCCGCCCGCAGCTGCTGCTGCTGCTGCTGCCGCAAGCGGCTTGCAGCCACAGCTTGTGTAGTGCTGCACCACATGCACGATGCTGGGCCAGGCTGCAGCAAGGTGGCGCCCAGCACTCCAGACAAGCTACCAGCCGCTACAAAGCACAGCACTACAGAAGGAGCCTGCGCACCCTCCTGCCTTGCATCACGCAGCACCATCTTACATGCGCTGCAGACGCAGG
>RWJK01001843.1:0-30602 GCA_004335835.1 Scenedesmus sp. ARA3 | reverse complement strand
GGGGGGGCGGGGCAGCAGATGCTTGAGGAAAGATGCAGCTGGTTATGTTATATAAAACAGTACAGGCAGTTGAGCGTGCCGCTGCTGGGGGCTGCCAGTGAGCCTGACATGCTGATGGACTCTATCTGATGCACTAGCATGGTATGCGCTGCAACACCTTTCCCCTCCCCTGCAGGTGTGCCGCTGCTGGAGATTGTCAGCGAGCCAGACATGCGCAGCGCGCGCGACGCAGCCGCATACGGCGCGGAGCTGCGGCGCATCTGCCGCTTCCTTGGCATATCTGATGGCAACATGGCTGAGGGCAGCATGCGCTGCGATGTGAACGTCAGCGTGCGGCCAAAGGGGCAGGAGCAGTTTGGCACCAAGGTGGAGGTGAAAAACATGAACAGCTTCAGCAACATGCAGAAGGCGATCGAGTTCGAGATCGAGCGCCAGGTGGGTTGGGGGAGGGACGGATGCGGGGCGTGTATAGGGTGCACACTGAAGGGAGGCGAGTTAGTGTTTGAAGGGGTGCGTTGCAGGGGCAGGCATATGGGCATCAAGGCCACAGCATCACAGCAGTTGTGAAAGACAGTGATCATTCGTCCTCATCAAGTAGAGTGTGCGCCTGACTGGCCGTCTGTGCATGCTGCTGCTGTGCAGGTGTCGCTGCTGCAGGCCGCTGACCATCTTTCCTCGCTAGAGCATCGTCAGTTGTGAACTTCTGTTTGATCTTTGATGATCCCGCCTGGCTGCTGCTGTTGTGCAGGTGTCGCTGCTGCAGGCTGGGCGTGGGGCTGAGGTGGTGCAGGAGACGCGGCTGTGGGATGAGGGCCGGCAGGAGACGAGCAGCATGCGCACCAAGGAGGGGCTGGCTGACTACAGGTGGGGCCGGCTGCTGCTGCTGCTGCTGTGCACTGCATTGCATTGCCATGCCATGCCTCATTTATGCGCTTGCATACTCCTGCTTTCGTGCCGCAGCTGTTTGGAACTGTAGCTACGCATACATGCTTTGGCGACACTGTTGAGGGAGGCTGCAGCTGTGTGTGTTTCATGATACATGCAGCCTGCTTCTTGCGTGCATGTTTGTCTTGAGCTACGTTGTGCTGGTGTTGGAATGGGAATGGGTGAATGCTGCTCACTCCTGCACTGTGTTGCTGGTGGCTGCGCCAGGTACTTCCCTGAGCCCGACCTGCTTGCTCAAGCGATGCTCAGCTTTGCACTTTGCTGCTCTGTTGCTAGCCCTCCAATTGTTGCTCGCTGCTGTGCTTGGCTGCTGCTGTTGCTGCGCCAGGTACTTCCCTGAGCCCGACCTGCCAGACCTGGAGATCATGGAGCAGCAGATAGAGCAGGTCAAGGTGAGTGCACAGCTCAGTACGACACAGCTCAGCACAGCACAGCATGGTGCAGCACAGCACAGCACAGCACAGCACAGCACAGCACAGCACAGCACAGCACAGCAAGGCAGAGCTCTGGCCAGCTCAGCGGGCCGGTGCAGCTGCGCATGCTAGGATGCTGGCGCGGCTTGGTTAGGGGTTTGCCGTTGGAGATCGCAGCTGCTAGTGTCTACTAGCTGTAGTGACAACAGGCGTGGGACCAGGGGCCACTTGCGCTCTGACATTCTATTTATCATACCAACCGAGGATCATCATCTCGCCCTGCAAATCATGCACTTGTGCATTCATGCATGGGGAGCTGCCAGTGACCAGGCGTCAGCCCTACCTGTCGCTGGGCCTGCACAGCACTGTCCTCCACTGCATGACCTAAGCTCTTCAACAGCACTCTCCACTTCCGATGACAGCTGATTGTGTGTCTTCCACATGCACGTCACCAAATTTGTGCAGGCGTCCATGGCTGAGCTGCCTCGTGTCACCCAATTGCACAACAACACGCATCGATTAAATTCGCTGATTCCTGCACACTGCCCCTGACACAACCTGTGCAGGCGTCCATGGCTGAGCTGCCTGTTGCGAAGCGTGAGCGCTACCTGTCGCTGGGCCTGCCCAAGGCTGACGTGCTCATCCTGGCGGATGAGCTGGCCACAGCAGACTTCTTTGACGCAGCGATGGCGGCAGGCGCGCCAGCTAAGGCAGCAGCCAACTGGATCATGGGTGACATCATGGCAGCATGCAAGGTGAGGCACGAGGGGGCGTGATGTGTGATGTATGGCAGTAGCTTTATGTGGTAATCTACCTACGGGCCAGCCTGCCTCCGTCTGACAGCCTGCATTCACGCTGTTCATAGACGTCTGCAGGTGGCGGCACCCAAAGCAGCATAACCCCCAGGAAGCATGTTAGCACAAGTGCACAGCCACGACAAGTACACACAGTCATCAACCAGACTTGTAAACCTTGAAATACATCTGAACCGTTCAAATGCGTTCATGTTGGCACACAGGAGCGCAAGATGGGCATGGACGGCCTCGCAATCACGCCGGGCGCGCTGGCGGAGATGATTGCGCTCATTGAGGGCGGCACCATCAGCGGCAAGATTGCAAAAGACGTGCTGCCGCGGCTGCTGGATGGCGAGGGCAATGCAGGCGTGAAGGCCTTTGTGGAGAAGGAGGGGCTGGTGCAGATCTCAGGTGGGTCGTGTCGGGCAATTCAGGTGCCAGCAACAGTGCAGTCGGGGCTCTGTGTTGTGCTGGTTGCCAGGGGTCTTGTGTTGGGCCGCTGGTGCTCTGCTGCAGTTCCCTGCACGGATGAGGTGGGGTGCATGCATGATTAGCCGCCAGCTGAAGTGGTACAATTCACTGGGTGTGCTGCAGAGGCTATGGTTGATGCCGTGCTTGCTGCCAATTCATGCAATTGACACTGTTGCTGGTTCCTGCTGCTCTTGCTACTGCTGCGCCTGCCGCAGACGAGTCTGCCGTAGAGGCCATGGTTGATGCCGTGCTAGCTGCCAACCCCAACCAGCTGGCGCAGTACTGCTCAGGCAAGACAAAGCTGGCAGGCTTCTTCACTGGCCAGGTCATGAAGGAGAGTGCAGGTAGGGTCAACCCCGGGCTGATGAACAAGATCCTCATGAAGAAGCTGGCAGCGGCAGCGGCAGCAGCAGCAGAGGCGGCGTAGTCGGCGCCTGGTCAACTCGGCGTTGACTTTTTGGCTGGCTGCAGGTGGCTCAGCCGCAGGCTTGGCAGGGTGAGCTGGGCTTGCAGTGTCCGTTTTTGTATCAGCAACGTGGTGCATGGTTGCTGTGTTTTTCCCCCTTGCCGCATTGGCTTGTGACGCACACGCGTGGCGCTATGTCCAGCGTGTCGTGTCATATGGCATGTGACACATGGTGAGAAGCTTTGTTTTGGGCTGCATTGCAGTGCACTCGCCAGGCTCAGCCATTCTGCATCGCGATGCTTGTGGTCCGGCTAGTAGTAAAGCTGCAGCACCAGCCGACAGGTCACAGCAATGTGTGCTGTGCTCCCTGTGCTGGCGCGTGTGTCACCACCTCTACTCTGAAAACTGCTACTGAAGGTGCCTGCTCGTGGCTGTAAGTGATACTGGCTTTCTGAAGGCATGCCAATGGACCAAAGTGGCTGACTCTTGATCGACGTGGTTGGTGGTTCATCGTTGCAGCTGTCTTCTGTTGGTGCTGTGCAGTGCTGTGGTGCGGTGAGCACAGCAGCTGCCAGGAAGGTACTCTATGACAGCGGAAGGTCATGTTCGAGATGTCTCGGCACAGCACATTTACCAGCCTTCTTCGCGATAAGAGCTACATTCATTGAACTCACTGCCTTACAGTCAAGCAGGCTCACCGTACAAATCGGCGATTCGGTGTCTCTCCTCGCACCTGTGCTTGATTCTTGCTGCCACGCGTCGGACTTGACATCGCTCTCTGCAAATAAGAATTCATTTAGGTGCAAGCAACAGCTGCAGGATTATTCAGCCAACAGCACCAGGCTCAATCGGAAACGGAAGCAGCACGGAAGCCTGCCCCAAAGAATGGACGGTGGAGCGGTCCGAGCCGTCTGCATCACGCTGCTGCTATGCTTTTGCTTGAGCAGGTGAGGCAGAGCAGTAGCAGAATCAGGTGGTGCGCAGGGGCGCCCTGCCCGAGCGCCTACTCAGCAGCAAAGCAGCAGTACAGCAAGCCAGGTCATGGCTGCACTCACCAACATTTTTAGTCGTAGAGTGCTGCTGGCTTG
Organism: Scenedesmus sp. ARA3; assembly: GCA_004335835.1. Classification (NCBI taxonomy): domain Eukaryota; kingdom Viridiplantae; phylum Chlorophyta; class Chlorophyceae; order Sphaeropleales; family Scenedesmaceae; genus Scenedesmus; species Scenedesmus sp. ARA3. The sequence goes on along the minus strand of RWJK01001843.1, from coordinate 26,485 downwards.
AATAACCCGCAGTCCTCATGTTCAATGGACGTGTTGGCTGGCCGATCCGGTAGTGGTATGGGTTTCCAAGTGTGCCATCTGTTCTGCGTGCCGCAGTGTTCAAGGTGCATCAGCATCATTGCAACACCTGCGAGGGCGTCGGCGGCTGCAGGCAGCTGTAATTGATGGCCAACCCAGGTCAGTCGAAGCATAACCTGCTTGTCTGCATGAGCGGTGCTAGCCTGCAGGAGCAGTGCTAGCCTGGTGCCATCTGCTGTGTGGCGGCTGACAGCCAGCAAGCATGGTGATGTGCGCAGTGAGTGCAGTGCAGCTCAAAGTGAGAGTTCAGCAATTGTTGCAGGTCTGTGTGTTGGAAGCATGCGTTTCTGTCATATCCAGCCTAGCTCAGCTCAGCCTGGGCTCATATTCTACACACCCTCAGAAAGTCCAATGCTCAGTGTGAGTCTTCTCCTGCAGGCAATTCATGACAACCTTTGTGTCCTGCCGCACTGCACTTTGCAGGGTGCTGTTCAATGGCCTAGAAGTGCCTGTCTGCAGCTCGCTGAGGCAGCCTGGCGGTGCTTGGCTGCATGGCGATGCTGCAGCAATGCTGGCATGGGACCTGATCCAGGGTGGGTGGCGCTGTGTGGCATGCCTGTAACGTTTTAACATCCCATGGGTGCTGTTGATGTGGCCAGTGGCAATTGATCTCTGTATGCATGCCACCTGGGTAGTGCTGATGGCTAGTTGCAGTCCAGCGGCAGTTTTTTTTTTATTTTTGATTAGAGGGTTTTTTGAAAAAATATAGAGCCTAAAAAAGAATATTTAAATTTTTTAAATTCAAAATTTTAGCCTTCTGGCGAGGTTTTTGTTCGATAAAACAAGTGTGCTTACGCCCAGAAGCGTTGCTAGCTTTGCTAGCAGGCATACTTTTATAAAATTAAAATATTTATGAAACCTATTGAGGTGTAGGACAAATTACAGGAAGTTGGTCACCAAATGTGTGCAACTGCTTGTGCTTGTTGGCAGAGTGTTTGCAGAACTGCTTGTGCACCAGGAGACCTCCTTTCCCAGCCGAAGGAGCAAAGCTTACCACCGTTTTCTTGCTGGCCCGCTTGCGCAGAGTCCAAGGGCAACAGGCATGCCAACAGCGCAGCCTACGACTTTGATTTCTGCAAAGGCGATGTGACTTCCAGCAAGGTGCCCTGCTTTGCTGGTGAAGGCGCTATCCACAATGACAAGACTGCCTTTACAAGCATCTACTGCGCCACTAAACCATCCTGCCGCAAAGATGCAGAAGGCAGGACTGTATGTGTGGGCAAGAAGAAGTAGGAGGGGCTGGCTTGCGCTGTGGCTCAGCAGCCGACAAGTATGCTTGTTTGTTTGTGAGGTGTACGTCCTTGGTGGCGGCAGCCTCAGCTCTGCATGGTTGGCGGCTGTTTGAGATACTGTTTGAGATACTATCTCTGGTAGTACCATTGTCTGAGGACAATTGTTTGCTGAGTGTTGCAAGTTTCCTCAAAGTGTTCAAACAAGCATATGTGCGCGGTTGCGCATGCTGCATGGCACTGCCACATCAGTAGTCATGGCTGCAATGGTTTCTTGGCATGTGCATGATCTGTTGGCTGCCTTGAGATGCATATTTTCTGTTCTGTCTGTCAGACAGGGATTCAGCTGCAGCCAAATGCGTGCCGCACACAACTGGATAGTGGATAGCTCAAGTTTGTACACTGAATTGACATGATTACCAAGCCATTAAGCCATTTTGTTTTTATAAGCATGCCAGTTGAGGCTGCAGGCTCAAGCTGCTCAGACAAGAGCAACCAGACTGAAGTATCACCCTGGTGCTGCAACATGCACCTCTTGCAGTGGACTTACAACTGACATCTACGTTATGACATGATTATGATGCCTTACTACCTTGAGCAGCAATTTGCATGTTGAACTTTGTTGACAGCATATGCATTGGTGTTTGTAACAAATATTGCAGACGCCATGACCTTGAAGGATTTGCGCAGCAACGCAGTCAAACATTGTGTTCACCCTGTGGTGCTGCAGCCTGCAGGGTTGCAGCTTTGACAGCATGGAATGGTCACATATACCTAGCCAGCTAGGTATGTGGCGCCAGGTGGACATCATGCCCACATACACCGGCACACGCACAGCACATGATGTGCTGTGAAATGCACACACATGACACGCGCGATCACCAGCACAAATACATGCACACAACACAAGAAAAGCATCCTCCCCGCTGTCCACGCCATGTGGACTGCAACGCTGTGTGCTGTCCAGCGTACAGCCACAGTCCACAATGGTTAGCTGCAGATGTACGTCATGCAGAGCGACAGTGGGTTGTAACTCTTTGTATATGTGCTGCCTACCAGTGCAGCAGCATCCCAGGCCCTCCTGTTGTTGCAGTTGGCATGCACCGCACACGTCACCGGCCCGCCCGCACGCGCCGGCACATTCAGCTGCTTTGCAAGGCTGAGGAACGACAAGCTGCACGCCTCACACATAACACTCTGCAGCCGCACATCATTTGCCAGGCTCAACCCAGTAGCTTGCACATAATGCCTCCTCCAAGCATCAAAGTACGACCCAAGCCAGTGCGTCCTGATTGTAAGGTCCGGCACATCACTGAGCACACCACAGTCCAGCCTCTCTGAACCCCTGGGCTGCAAAACCCCATCCACCAGGCCCGTGGTAGGGTTTGGACACAATACTAAAGACCTGCCGACGTGGTAGAAGCTGAATGTGGCAGTGAGGTTGGTGGGGCAGACCTGCACCGGCAGCGGCAGCCGCGCTGCAAAGTCTGCATAGTTGCTCATGCGGAGGGTCCTTGTCAGCAGCTGGCTGTTGTACAGGGCCTGCCATCCAGCATTGCCGACGCGCGGGCAGCCAAAGAGCCAAACACCTGCCACTTGGTTGGGGGAGCCGGCGGTCTGCCAGCGGAACTGTGAGCGCAGCGCACCGATTGCTGCCAATGCGCCGCCGAGGCTGTGGCCTATGAAGTACACGCGCTTGTTTGCATCGACCTGGGACAGGAAACAAGCAGGACCACACGTGTGTTTGTTTGTCAAATAATTCAGGTTGAGCTGTTTGCTACCGACGCTGTGTGGCAATGCGCAAAACCAAACTGCTCAGCCGCTACCTAGCACACCGTCAGGCAGCCAACATCCACATCGACAGTGCAAGTGTGCACGGCTAAGCCGCCCAAATACTCAAAACTCAACACAAGCAGCCGCCATGGATCACAGCACAGTCAAACCTGTCTTCATCAAGGCAAGCATTATGCAGTGTCAATCATCAAGCTCACCTTGACCAGCTGCCTGTTGATTGCGGCAGTCACGTCCCGCTCCATCGCCTGCCACGCCGCAAAGAAGCCGCCGTGCAGCCGCACATTGCCCCTGCCGCTGGCCGTGAACAAGTTGCGCACGTTGCGCGTGTGCGCGCAGTCAGCATCAATCAGGACGTCCGCTGGATCCTCAAAGTCGGTGCCCTGCGGCAGATGTGGCAGCATGGAGGGCAGCGGTGGCTGGTGCTGCGTTGCTGCTGGATCAGTTGTGGGTTGAGTATGCCTATATCACAGACCTTGCCTTGCGCACCAAATCAGTCAGAAGCATTGCCTACCCCTGGGCCTGACCCGCCAATAATCACAAGGAGACAATGCAGGGGACGCTGTACAGCAAAACTTACGCGTCAGCGCAGAACGCAGCCAACCACCAAGCGCACACCCAATAGCAGCAGCAGACACAGACATCGCTGTGGTTGATGCTCCTGAAGCCTGCCCTGCAGGCAGGTCAGCCACACACTGCTCACCCTGAAAGCCACAAACACCCCTTTGCTGCCAGCCCGCATCACCAGCGCCGTCATCGTCCCTCCATATGGCTGTACCTTCACATTGATTGTCTGTATGCTGGACACATCGATCCCTAGGCCGCTCAAGCAGCCGCCCAGCTGCTCCTGAACCTTGTCTACCCATGACGTGTATGCCAGCTGTATGATTGCTGCTATAGAGGGATGGGTGGCTTGCTCCGCAGGACTGAGTTCAGCGTAGTTGGATGGGATTCCTAAGTCTGTTAGCAACATTTGTGTTGCTGAGCAGCTGGCAAGCCTAACGCCTGGCTGCCAGAACTGCGGCTGTGCTGCTGCCGTACTTGTTCCTCCCCCTGCTGCTGCTGCTGCTGCTGCTGCTGCTGTGCTGTTGAAGGGCTGATCAGGTCTGTCATACAGGCCTGCATCCAGCACCTGCTGCGCAAACTGTGCATGGGCGCTGTAAAAGAACAGCGCCTGTGCAGTGCACACTGCACAGGCAACATCAGAGAGCAGTATGTAAACAGTATGTGGTGCAGTGCATTATGAGTTGCTTCTGGAGCGGTGTGTCGCTGCAATCACTGATGCTGGCAGCACAGCAGCGCTGCTGTTTGCAGCAGCAAAAGCTGCCGCTGCTGCTGCTGCTGCTGCTGCTGCTGCTGCTGCTGCTGCTGCGCCGAGCTGCTGTTGTGCCATGCTGCTGCATGCCACAAGAAGAACTACCAGGTCGTAAAATAACTGAGTCGTCCTGCACAAGCGGTTCACTACAAGCTCACCAAGCAGTGCTACGGCTGTAGATATACGCATGTCGTCCTAGCGCTGGCAATGGAGACTTGAGCCGTACAAACGTGCGTGATTGAGCTACTTGTGGCTGGGATGCTGTAAATATAAGACGAATGTCAAGCCACTTTGCAATGCGCCCTTGAAGGCAGCTGCACGAAGCCACAGCGCGATGCTGTCGGCAGTAGTGTAATGAGGCGGCATGCAACCGAGGATGCGACGACGAATAATGACAAATTTTACTGTTGACGTTCAAGATTATACCAATCTTCTGCGTAGGCAGCTTCTCTGGTCGCTGGACGAGGACGATGCGTAAACTTGGCGCCTTCAAGGCGGGAAGAGGCAAATGGCACCGGCGAACTCAGCCTGGATCGACAAGATATCACCGTGCATCCAACAATCAGCGCACGTTCTGTTACCACTGCTGCCAAGCGCACGGCAGTACTGCCAGTGGTAGTCCCCACTTTGGCAGCACTCTACACTGCACGTGTTTTATGATAATGCTTCGCCACAGACCAGGCTTCTCTTCATGCTGCAGGCTGTTCACTCAGCCACCACAAGTCCCCAGCGCGCCTTGCCAAACACAAACTGATCAAACCAACCCAAACCACACCCAACAACCGCTTCGATCACTGCAGCGGCAGCGGCTTGGGCTGCTGAGGCACTGGCGACCTGCTCTGGTCCACCTCAATAATCAGCGTGTGGCCTGCCTTAGCGGTGGTGGGCCCTGCTGCATACAGCCCGGGCAGGTAGGCCTTGTAGGCAGGCATGTAGCGCGACACAAAGTCGGCGATCTGCTCATCGGTCATGCCTGGCTTGCCTGCTGCCCGCATGCGCTGCTCGGCCTGCAGCCGCCAGCCAAACACCCACTGCAAAAACAGCAGCAGCAGCAGCAGCAGCAGCAGCAGTGTGGCGACAGTGGGGAATCCAGGCTTGTGTTGGTGAAGTCCCAAAGCAGAAAAGCATGCGCAAGTTGAAGGCAGCATGCGCAAGACCATCGATCTAGAAAATGGCCTACCAACTTGCATCGGCTGGCAGCTGCACTGAAGCACAAGCCATGTCAACAGCCAAGCCACTGCCACACTCTCTCACCTGGGGGTCCCCAATGCGGATGACCAGCCACGCGTCCACCGCACTGTCCCAGGCAGCCTCATACGCTGCCAGCTGCTTATCCACCTCCACCAGAGAAGCCTCCACAGCAGCAGCAGCAGCCTCGCCCACAGGCCTGAAGCCGCTCATCCAGCCCTCAAAGAAGACAAGCTCTAAGGGTCCGGTTACAACTGGCCATGTGGAGGGGTCTGCGCGGTTGCCACGGCCCTGGAATGCAGACTTATCGTACCTGCGAGGAGCACCAGGTGAGGGTGAGCATGCACACAGAGATGTTGCAATTGTTGCGACGGGGGCTGCACGGCGAAGGTTTTTCACACCCAAGGGTGAGCAGATGCGGTACGGGATGCTTGTCTCAAAGCTGCTTATGTGCAATGAAAATTCGCAGATTTGGCAGCTGGCGAACTCCGCGCAGCCACTGTGAAACTGGCAGACTACACAATCAAATTGACCACTTGCCCCTGGTGGCCTTCTCCCACTCAACCATCCTGCAGCTCCACCTGCAACCGCACCCAGTATGATAGCATTGCACCAACAGCAGCACTGCCGTCAAGGTTCACCTCCAATCCCAACCCTCACCCTCACCTGGGCACTGCTGCTGTCTGGCCCTTGCCAGTAAGCCCCTTGAGCTGCTTCAACACCGCGGCCCCCAGCTCCAAGTCATGGCTCCCCGCATTGCCACGCAGCGCCAGCAGCCGATTGTCTGGCTGCGCTGCTGCCAGTGCAGTCTGTCCTGCATTGGTGAGGTAGAAGTCATCAATGGACACGCCTGCTGCTGCTGTGCCCAGCCAGGTGAAGAGCGCCTCCAGCTGCTCCACTAGTGTGGACTTGCCGCAGCCCTGAGGGGCACTGATGCCCAGCTGCAGCAGCAGCAGCAGCAGCAGCAGCAGCAGCAGCAGCATGGAGTGATAAATCCAACGTACTGTAACAGCCGGGTGAAGAGCGCCTCCAGCTGCTCCACTAGGGTGGACTTGCCGCAGCCTTGAGGGGCACTGATGCCCAGCTGCAGCAGCAGCAGCAGCAGCAGCAGCGGCAGCAGCGGCAGCAGCGGCAGCAGCAGATTGGGGTGATGAATCCAACACACTGCAACATGCAGGTGAAGAGTGCCTCCAGCTGCTCCACTAGGGTGGGGCAAGGGTGGAGTTGCCGCAGCCTTCAGGGGTGCTGATGCCCAGTTGCAGCAGCAGCAGCAGCAGCAGCAGTAGCAGCACAAGCGATACAGATGATGGGGGTGAGCACGTTGAAAGTATTTCCGTGACATGCGGTGTCTCGAGCAATGGATGTTGGCTGTGAGAATGCTCATCGCTAGTTGCCAGAGCGCACAATACGATGGATGCGTGCAGGCAGGCCGGCAGGCACGCACGGCTCGCTGGCAGCCTGATGCATACCATACACACGCATCCATTGGTGCGCTCGATGTGCAGCTGCAGCTGCACCTGCGCACGTAAATCATATGCTTAGGTGCATGGTTTGTATGCAGGAGGGCGGCTCACCACCAGGGGCGGCGTGTCCTTGCCCTGGAACTTGTGCTTGTGCTGCGTTAGCTGCTGCTGCACCCAGAAGAACACCGGCAGGTAGTAGCGGTACACGCGCAGCCTGTGGAGTTCAGAAGCAGCAGCAGCAGCAGCAGCAGCAGCACGAGCAGCAGCTGTTGTCAGCGTGGTGGCCATGTGGTAGATGCAGGCGCCTGCTGCATCAACTGGCTGCTGTTGGCTGTGCCTTGCAGCTGCTTCTCTTGCAGGCTGCGGGTGACGCTCGCTGCTGCCACACTACATAAGAAACTGACTGATCAATCACCAGCTGGCCAACCTGTCAACATCCATGCTGATTACATCGAAGCAAGCTGCTGTTTACATGGTCCGTAGCACAGCCTGTTCCTGCACTATGTTCTGCAACTCTGCCTCCTGCGCAGCCTTGCTGGTTCTACCGTTCACATTCAGCCGGTTCAACCGCACCAAAGAGACTGGACAAAACAAGGTGAAGACATCACAGAGCGGTGAAGAGCCCTCACATCTGCACGTCGTCCATGCTGTCATGGTCAAAGCCCAGCTGCCGGGCCAGCTGCCTGCCCAGCTTTTCCCAAGTCGCTGCGTCCTGCTGCACCTGCTGCGCTGTGATGCCAGCAGCCTCTAGCAGCGGCCCCCCACAGATGTACTCTGCAGAAAAGGTAGTCAAAATAGGAAACGGCCGATTATTTGAGCAGTGCTGATATGCAGCTGATGCATAGGGGCATTGCTGTGGGGATATGAACTGTGGCCTGGCAGGGCAGCACACATAGACATGCTTGCTTGTGCAATTGCAGCAGAGCTGTATGCATAACCAGGACAACGGCTGCGATTGAAGTTCAAGAGTATGTAAGCCTGCAGAAGATAAACACCATGTGGTGCACTGTTGCAGTGGCTGGTGCTGTGCACTCCCAGCAAGGATGTTGCAAGATGGCACAGCCTACAAATATCACCGCTCTGCATCAGCAGGTGTTTCTCACCCAGCAGATCTTGCTGCAGAGACACATTGGCCTCAGCTGCTGAGGCAGTTGTTATACGAAGTCTGTGTTTCTGTCCCAGCGCCTTCTGTGCTGCTCTGCGACTAGGACTGTTGCAGCTTGCAGTGTGCAGTTGTAGCAGGGAACTGGTCGTCGTAGGTTGCCTTGAAGAGCTCAGCACTCGGCGCACAGCGACTTTGCGTGTGCCGAAACAGCCACTAGCATGATGTACATTTGTTTTACCATGAAGCTGCATGATGATCACCGCTCAAATTCGGGTGCGAGGCTTGTTCGCGGTGCAACAGTCTCTTAGCAGTCAGGGCTGGTGCATCAATAACTCGTTTGCTTTTGTAATTTTGAAGAGTAGCGAACCAGCGACAAGAAGTGCGTGTTGACCCGGTTGATAAGCTGTCAAGGCGATTGTCACTGTTGGGGTTCTTGACTAGAGGTGCTGTATTGTAGGACTTCAAGTCGCCAATGGCGCAGTCGTTTGAGAGTAAAGCAGCACCCTCTGCTTGTCAGACACCCTGCAAACGCACTTGTTCGGGTTCAAGGCTTGGCCAGCTACTCCCCTTGCAGCATCTGGCAGCCTGGTGCTGCTGCTTGCCACACTCACCACTACTGCTGCAGAGCATCTAGATCTCATCTGCAGCGTGCCGGCTTCACTGGTTGCTTGTTACATTGCTATTCAGAAATACTTAAGGCCACAGCAAAAGCAGCGTCAGCGCCAACAACGAGTGTCGCCAGCATGGCAGCAGCAGGAGGCGTGCACATCTTGGGCGCTGGCAGCATCGGCCTCGTGTTTGGCGAGGCCCTTGTATCTAAAGGCATCCCCTGCACGCTGCTGCTGCGCAACCAAGCAAAGCTAGCAGCACTGTCTGCACTTGGAGGCAAGGTCACTGTGGAGAGGCCCGCTGCAGCTAGCAGCAGCTACCAGGTTGCAGGCGAGGTTGCAGGCTGCAGCAGCAGCGCAGGCCTTGCCCAGCAGCAGCAGCAGCAGCAGCAGCAGCAGCAGGGGCCACCAATCAAGCGGCTGCTAGTTACAACAAAAGCCACTGACGCTGTGCCAGCCCTGGCGACGATAAAGCACCGGCTCACAAATGACAGTGTGGTGCTGCTGCTGACGAATGGCGTGCTGGGAGTGTACATGGATGCTGTGCGCACGCTGTTTCCGCCTGGTGGCGAAGCAGCAGCAGCGGCGCCATCCTTTCTGCTGGGCATGACCACACACGGTGAGAATCGGCACCTGCCTGCATGCGCTGCGCATGTGATCTCAAGCTGGAAGCCTTGCAGTTAAGCCTCAGGTGGAGAACATCACACTGGCTCCGCTGCTGCCACCTGGAGCCACTAGCATCCTCAGCAACTGCCTGTGAAGGATTGCCAATGCTATGTCGCAGATTGATTGCCCACTGCAATTGTTTAAAACCATGGTGTGCTGTGCAGGGGCCTACCGCACTGGGGACTTCAGTGTGATGCACTGCGGGCAAGGCAGCTTCGTGGCAGGCTTGCCCTGTCAACACCTGGTGGCAGCAGCAGCAGCAGCAGCAGCAGCAGCCAGTGAAGCCAGCGGCAGCAGCAGCAGCGCCAGCACCAGCACCACCATAGGCGAAGCGGATCAGCATAACCACAAGCAGCAGCATCAGGGTGCAGCTGGAGGAAGAGCTGCACCGCAGCAGCAGCAGCAGCGGCAGGACAGCATCCAAAAGATGATGTCCCTGCTGGGCGGCCTGCAGCAGCTGCAGCCCGACACCAGCTGCACACCGGAGCAGCTGCAGCAGCAGCTGCTGCTGAAGCTGCTGATCAACTGCTGCAGCAACCCTCTGTCTGGCCTGCTGCATTGCCGCAATGGCGGCTTACCTGGCAACCCTTATGCGGAAGCAGTGTGGCATCATGTCATTGCAGAATGCAAGGCGGTGTTTGGGGAGGAGCTGCCGGGGAGTGAGCAGGAACTGTTTGAGCGAGTGAAGCATGTTGTGGATCTCAACAGCCAGAACTACAACAGCATGCTGCAGGATGTGATGAGGCGGGGGCCGACAGAGATCGAGTACTTGAATGGTTTTGTGGTGCGGCAGGGGGCAGCAGCGGGTGTGGCTACACCTTATAATGAGATGCTTGCTCAGCTGATGCGGGCGCGGACGGCAGTACCACATGCGATGCTGACCAAGAGAGAGAGCATGTGACGAGACAACTCGTTATTACAGCATGAGCGTTCGGCTTGCAGTGAACTCGCAGCAAGCTATGCTGTAGAAGCATGACAGGTAGTGTAGGTAGAGCAGCGTGCCTACTGTCATAGGTTAGCACTGCTGCATGCTGGTGCTGAGCTTGGCATGTGCTGTGCAATGCCGATGTAGCAGCTGGTTGCAGTGATCTAAGATCGAGCAGATATGGAGATTGTCTGAGCATGCATAAGGTCAACTGGACGGTGGAGCTCTGCCGTTGCATATGGGCAGACACAATGGCTGTGGCTGGCGTGTGTTGTGCCTGGTATAGTCACAGAACCCTGGCGGTTCTGGCTTGCAGTTGCCAGCTGTGGTGCTAATCAGCAATGGTAACAACGGCATCATGTATCAGTTGAGTTGTACATGTCTTGCTTCTTGCTTGTGACGGTAATAACCAATCTTTCCTGCTGTGCCTGGTGATAGAGCTCAGCTGCTTCAGGCCCATCAGTCACCACAACTGCAAGGCCACAGTACACTGCTGAAGAAAGCACCATGTTGGCACAACAAAACATGAAATGCTCTAGCTGTGGTTGCCGACAGCTACGAGCGCGCATGCCTCTGGTCGTGAAGTGCTCATTCAACTTTGCGGAGTCCCAGCGTGTAAAGCAGCCTATGCAGGGCAGGCGAAACAGGTCAATAGAAAAGCGTCAAGGTAAATTTACTAGTTATATTGCTGTTCGTATGCGCGGCTCATTAGAAAAGCACAACCGGCGGCACCAGCAGCAACAGCAGCAGCAGCAGCAGCAGCAGCAGCAGCAGTTGCCTGGAGTCTGCTGTGCCTTCACCAGGCTGACACAATGCCCGCTCATACAGCAGCCCTCGAATAACTTTTCGTTTCTGTAATATACTAAGACTCACTTGGCTGCTGCTTTTCTTAAACCTTGCAGAGCAGGAGTTGCGCGTGCTTGTGCGTGGGCTGTGTGGCTTCAGTGGCAAGCAGCTGCAGGCGGTGTCACACATGCTGTCAAGCGACCACATCAAGCAGATCAAAATTGCCATGGACATACCCCCAACAAACCAGGCAAGCAGCAGTTGTGTCAGCAGCGCCTCAGCTACTGATGCAGCGTTGCAGCCACTAGCAATACGGCTGGCCTCAGGCTGTCCTGACATGCACGCCAAGGTGTGCCTGTGCCGCGTGCGTTGATGCTGGACGTCCATGCATTATACAGTTTGGGTGATGCAGTGTTTCATTATGAATACACATTTCAATCAATCATTTCAAGCTTTTAAATACTCTGATCAAGCGTTTTCAATGCTGCACCTGCTGACTGCAGGGCCGTCGCCGCCAGGAGGGCCTGGTGGCCAAGCTGCTGCGTGCTGAGCTGGACGAGGCTGCACTGGACAAGCTGATCGCTGCAGTGGGCGCTGCGCAGCGCAACAACCTGCCGTTCACAGATACTGACGTAGAGCAGCAGCTGCAGCTGTGGATGCAGGGGCTGCTGGATGGTGACCAGGTGAGGCAGCGCTAACTGCGTTTTGAGCGAAGTGGCTAGCCTTGAGTTTTAATCGGCTGAGTAACGGCAGTATAGTCTTGGTTGCATAGCATTCATACGGGACATGTAACAAGTGGATGGAGGGGCTGCTGGAGGCTGACCAGGTGGGGCGAGAGTGCTGGCAATGGCTGTTTTGAGAGTGGAGTGGCTAGCTTTGGATTTTTTCCGTGTAAGCAGGCGATGCGGGGCACAAGGCGTGCAGGCTTTTTGTGTGATGTTGTGTGTGATGTTGTGCATCTGGCTTTGGAGATGTGCGCCAAGCACGCAGCAATGAAGCTTCCTGCTGCATCCTGTAACTCATGTGTGCCGCAATCTGGCAGAGTGCACACATCTGCCAGCTTGAGCGCTGCACTGATCGCAACTGCGTCTGGCCTCTGGCGTCTGTAAACTGCAGAACATGCCTATCACAGTGCTTGCTGAGCGACATTGCTGCTGATTTATGAAACTCTCTGTGTTGCGTTTCTGCGCATGCGCCGCTTGTTGTCAATTTGCAGGAAGTTGTTGACGAGGTGTACGGCCTGCTGCAAGCCAAGGGCCAGGACTGGCAGCAGCTGCGGATCTTGGTGCGGCAGCTGCAGCAGGCGCAGCAGCAGCAGCAACAGCAGCAGCAGCAGATCAGCAGCAGCAGCAGCAGCAGCAGCGCAGGAGATAGCAGCTCGGATGAAGCAGCAGCAGGTGAGGTGCAGCAGGTAGCTGTGCAAGATCCAGAAGTGCAGCAGCTGATGCAGGAGCTTGCAGGGAAGCAGCAGAGCAGAGCTGCGAGGGGGCCAGGCAAGAGCCCGAGTGCTGTGGCGCGCCGCTCAATACGCAACATGCTGAAGCCGCTGGCAGTTGAACTTCATAAAGCAGAGTAATGCTGGCTGGTCTGTGTGCAACATCTAGTTTTGTTGCGGTTAGTTTGCTGTAGCATGATTTCAGCACATCTTATGCAGTGCCTGTTGTGGTTGTAGATATCTGCTGTGGCTGCTGTGCCTTGCAGTAGGTTGTAGGCTTGCAAGCGGCTGCGCGTGCGGCAAAGTTTTGGCGATGTTGGTGTTCATGGGTTCGTGACACGTTCACGTAGTATGGTACAGCAGTAGTTTGCTGCCGGGCGGCAGAGTAGGCGGCAATGTGATCAATGAGCCTGCAGTTCATCATCATGTTACTCATCAAGCCATAGCATCAACGCCATCGGCCCCGCGCCCCAATGGAGCGGCAACTACACCCTCGTGTTTGCAAGCATTACGCACACCCCAAGCCTTTTCAATTAATTCAGCAATGAACCTAGACACCAGTAACCTAACAGAACCCCAAGCATCATCCGACACAAACCGCTTCACCTTCACCTCAGCATCTGTAATAGACAACAATGAGCCTGCAGTTGACTGTGACAGCACGCCCTGGTGTGCGCTGCCTTGCATGTCAGATGAGGCGAAAGCTGCCGTGTTTATGCCATTGTAACGCCCGCATGATAACAGCCCCATCATATTATTCGCCACCGTTTGAGAAGCTATCACAAGCCCATCACTTAGTGCTGCGTTGTGCAACGAGTTACGGTGCGCGCGATCCATGCACATGTGAACAAGCTCCATTGAGGGCGCCATGCATGATGCAACCCGTGCAATGGGCAGTCCATGCACATTTCACCAGCAATCACCCACGTCACCAGCAGACCCTGGTCCGGCCTGAAAATGATCAGGCGGTGCAAGGCTGAATGAGCACTGGGTGCAAAGGACACGAACACAATCTTCTGGGCACCACAACAAGGCGCTTAGATGCACAGCTGGACCAAGGTGATAGACCGCCCACATCTCTGCTGGTGCTCTGACTCCATCGTCCTGCATGCACGCCACCAACCACACCACTGGCGGCGCTGTCAATCGCAGCGCCAAGCCAGCTTAAATGCTCTGACATTATTCAAATTTTGCTGTGCGCCTTGTTTCCCTGTAATCAACATCCTGCAAACGACTATCAAACGTGTTTTTGTGTGATGTGTTGTACACAGGACATACACATGAGTGACATCATCATACATAGCCAAAGCCAATGAACTAAGCAACGTGCCAATGTATCACAAATACGTCAACAGGTCTACAGCAGCCTACACTAACCCAGGCACACAATACTTGCGCCATAATCAAGCCCCCAGCAACTACATCCAGCAGCTACAACTGCAGGTCAGCAAAAGTGCAAGCGCGACATCAGACAATGCCGACCTCAGCAACAAAAGCGCGACACAACTCACAAGTCCTTGGTTGCTTCAACACCAGTGCATAAGCAAGCCAATGTGTCAGCAACGGCGGGGATGGCTCGTGGAGTTTGTGTTGATGCAACACCTTCCACCTACGAAGCAGCGCCAACAACCTGCTGCCAGGCGGCCAATGGGGTGCGGCGCATTACTCGAGCCGTGTCAGCGCCACGCAGTGAAGGCAGCAGGATGGCAAAACTCAAGCTCATGCTGCGCCAGCGCCAATAACATGACGACAAGCAGCCTCACGCCTCCCGCCACGTCAGCGCCATCACGCCACGTCCCACATTTGGCGCTGACTCAGAGGTTGCTGAGAAACCTCTGGCAGCAGCACGTAAGCGCCTCATCATGCCCCATCAGCGCCATCATGCCACATCAGCGCCTTATCACGCCACGTCAGCGCCGCCCAGCATCAGCTCCAGCTGCAGCTTCTCGAACAGCAGCATCACATCGTCATCCACCAGCCCACCATACGCCTCCATGCCCTTTGCGACAACCTCATCCGCATCACTGCCAGCGCCAGCAGTGGCTGTAGCAGTTGCTGCCCGCTGTGCAGCAGCGGAGGGTGCTGCAGGTGCCACGCCAGCTGCCACTGGTACGGCTGCTGCTGCTGCTGCTGCTGCTGCTGGCGCTGCTGCAGCTGTGCTGTCTGTGGCGGCTGCGCAGCGCACTGCCTCCAGGTAGCTACCCAGCTCCAGCCAGGCATCCTCGTACCTGCAGCAGCAGCAGCAGTATCGGCGACACAGAAAAGCCTCGTCACATGTTACTTGCAGGTTGCAGCCCGAACACAGATCAGTGAGTGGCACAACTCCTGCCTGATGACTCAATATCAGCAGCATCACCACTGCCACCGCCGACTTCACCTAAGCCGCTGCCAGATCAGCTTTGGTTCATGCAGTAGCATCACCTGCCTCACCTGCCGTGAAACATATATTAGAGCAACACTGGCACCATAACTACACACAAAAGCCGCTGCCAGATCAATCCGTTGCTTCAAGCAGCAGCAGGCCTCACCTGCCGCTGAAGTAGCACAGCAGCGCCAGCTCCAGCTGAACCTGCAGGTCCCCCGGCAGCAGCGCCGCACGCTTCTCCGCAGCAGCCGTGGCCCGCTCAATGCTCAAGCCATTCAGCTGCCGCACATGCTGCTTCACCGCGCTTGCTGCTGACAGCTGCGTCATGAAGGCGGGCTGGGGGCTGCAGCCAATGGCTGCGCACCAGTATGCGTGCTGCTGCTCTGCCAGCAGCGCTGCCAGCAGCTCGCGGCGGCTGCTGCCAGCAAAGAGCTCCTCGGAGGTGACAGCAAACAGCTCAGTGGCCTGCAGCAGAAGCAGCAGCAGCAGCAGCAGCATGGACAGCTCCAATGTCCACCCCGTCATGTGAGGTTGAAAGCCACCAGAGGTTGCAAATGCTGCGTGCTTGCAGCGTCCTTAATTTCTCTGGTCTGCTGCCCTGTACTTGAAGATGCTCAACACCCTAAGCTGTGCCACTGGCCTTGCACAATAACGACGCTGCTGCAAACTGCCGCTGGCCTTACACAAGAGGCTGTACGACAAGCCGAAAGAACTCAACACTACCATACCCCTGCGCAGCAGCAGCAGCCGCACGTCCTGCTCACCTCTTTGACTGTGAGCAGTGCACCTTTGCCGTACACGTCAAGCACGCAGGCCTCGCCAGCAGCGGTCAGCGGGTGCTGCTGCCCCTCCTCGCCCCTGGGCCACGCCAGGCAGTAGCGGCCGCCCTCAAGCACCTTGAATCCCAGCGGAAGGTCCAGCCGGCTGCACACCTGCAGCAGCAGCAGCAGCAGCAGCAGCAGCAGCAGCAGCAGCAGCAGCAGCAGCAGCAGCAGCAGCAGCAGCAGCAGCAGCAGCAGCAGGGGTATGCATGTAAATGCCATGCCTAGCTCGGGATGCTGGGCAGTGCATGATGGCTGTGTGTGCCTGGTGGAAGAGCCACATGCTGCTGCTGCTGCTGCCGATGCTGCAGTAGGTAGAGGGGCACTGCGCCGGCTGCACTTGATGCGTGTGCTGCAAGTTGTAAAGAATCAGCAACAGCCTCACCTCCAGGTACAGCACAATAAACACAGCGGTGCTGCGCTGACAAGCCTTGTTACTTTGGCTGCAAGTTGTCACCAAACCACCGCTGAGCCTCACCTCCAGGTACAGCACAGTCAGCGCTGCGCAGCTGCCAGGGCCGCTCTCCAGCACAGTAGCAAGCTGGCTGTCGCTCGGGGTGCCGTAGCGGTTGCATGCAGCATAGCCTTGCCGGCCAAACAGCACGCTGTTCACGGCTCCCAGCACTTGCATAGGGACTTTGTTCCCTAGGACGCGGGGGCGTGCGGCAGCAGGTTTGGTGCTGCTGCTGCTGCTGTCACTGTCGGCTGGTATGAGTGTCTGTGGGTGCTCTTGCTGCAGCACGTCAATGACGTCAGCTGCTAACGCATCCAGGCGCTGCAGGCTCCATGTGGCAGCAGTGGCACCAGTCCTGCAAGCAGAGGGAGTCATACCACACAGAACACTATCATTTGAGCCGAACGCACCGACCAATCCAGTGAACAGGTCGGCCACAGTGAGGCTCTGGCCTGGCGTTCATGTGCAGTGCCCAGCTGTGCACGCATTTTACAACAATAAGCAACAGCATGCTGGCCACTGCAGTGGCAGCTGCCATCCTACTGCTGACACGCGCAGCCCGTCCTTGATCCTGCGCAGCCCTGGGCCAGCAGATCTAGCCGATAGGTCCAGGAATTTTCAGCATATATGACTGTGCAATGTTGAAATAGGGTAGGGCTGCACATGCTCCAGGCGACACGCACCGGGGTTGCCGGCCCACCAAGTGCAGCTGCCCCACTGCTTCCTCCTCCAGAGCCATGACCAGGCAGGTTTTAGCAAGGCCAATTGCACCATCAGGCTTCCCGACCTCTTGCAGGAACTGTTGCTTGGCCCAGGACACAACCTGTGGAGGAAGAGCACAATGTCGGATGAGGACAGTGTACAGTAGGTGTCGGTGCTGAGGGAGGATGCGCATTGGGAACGTCGATCAAGCAGCATTGCTGCAAAACTGCAACCAGCACAAAAATCAAGCTCACTTCGGCAGCGTTGCTGGGCTGGCTCACGGCCTGTACGCGATGGAGGGAAGCACGAAGTATAACTGCTGGGAAAGTCTGCCTGGCAGGTGCTGCAGGCCTATAGCGTTTGATCGTACTGTAGAGCTGCATGTTCGCGAGATAGATGCTCGTCAAGTGGAGCTCTGCTGTCAATGTGGGAAGGAACCGGTACTACAAACAACGTGCTTCTTCCCTGAAACAATTGAGCAACACGGACCACACTGAACAGGTTGCAATTAGTTTGCATCAAGACATTCAAACTTGCTGCATGACAACTCACTGAGCAAAACGTGCTGTTAGATGCAACCGAGGCCCTCAGCCAGGACACATCAACGCTTTATAACCGAACGTTGGCTCATCAGTCATAGTTATCGCTCCGAAAACTGCCATCCAAGCCAGCTGCTGCCAAGCATTGCTGTACAACTCACAGCAGCATGGCTGTGCACTTCGTTGTGACTGGCTTTGGTGAGTTTCACGGCGTCAAACGTAATCCTACACAGGTCCTGGTGGAATGGCTGGACCAAAAGCAGCGTGCTCGTGGCAGCACCATCACCCCACAGGCCACTGCTACGCATGCATCATCAACAGATGCTGAAGCAGCATCAGCAGCAGAGGAGCAGCAAGAAGCCTACAGAATTCTAAGCTGCACCGTGCTGGAGGTGTCAGCTACAGCAGTCTGCAAGTTCCTCGAAGAACAGGCTGCGCTGCTGCAGGCTGCATGCAGCGCAGCTGGCAAGCAACCGGTGGTGCTGCTGCACCTGGGAGTCGATAACCAGGTGAGCGGCAGACCAGTGCTGCAGCCTGCTGGAACTACACATTGAATCTGCTCAGAAACAAGATCATGATACTTTTGATACGCAACATGCATGACCACAGCAGTCGCACCATGGCACCGCCTGCTCCACTGAACTGTGCTGGGGTTTGCAACAGCTGCAGGAACATGCTTTTGGACAGTTGCTTCGGTTGCAAGGCTGTGAAAGCTGCGCACGGCAGTCAGCACCAACTTGTGTCCCCTAGCATCACTGCCTGGCAATATCTACTTACTTTTTTGACAGCGGAGCCTCAGCACATGGTGCTCTCTGCAACATGCTTGCATGCTGGCAGACCAACACTGTGCTGGGACGTGCAAGCAGCTGCCAGCGGCGCACTCTTGCAGCACTCACTTTTCGCTGCATGGATGAACTCCTTGCAAGAACGCGTCAGCCCCTCACCAGCAGCTAACACGTGGCAGCGAACACTGCTGCCCCTTCTCCCCACCTCATCCTGGCTTGCTTGGCTTGAGCTGTGCCGCCTTCCGCGTTTTTGCTGTGTTGCTGCTGCTGCGTTTGCAGCGCATTTGCCTGAACCTCGAGCTGCAAGCATTCAACAATGCCACCTTCAGGTGCGCCACATTGTACAGTGCACAGGCAAGCATGTCCATGTCATACGCATGGTTTGCTGGCACAGCAGCAGCAACAGCAACTAGCTACACATGTCAGTCGGGTCTGTGCTGCCTTCGCTGCCTCCAGAAAGTTGACAAAGGGCCAGCGGCATCACACCAAAGCAGCAGCTCAACCCAGGGACATCTGTTGCGCACTTCTGCGCTGACTTCCTGCAAGTTTGCCTGCTTCCAAAGCAAGGTGCTGCACTGCTGTATATGTGCCTGCAGGTGCCCTGACGAGGCTGGCTGGCAGCCGAGTGGCCTGGTGATAGAGCAGGGCCAGGGGCTGGGTCTCAGCAGCGTGCGCAGCACCGCGCTGCCAGTGCAGCAGCTGGCGCAGGAGCTTCACGGCGCTGGGTTTGACTGCCACGTGTCACGTGATGCCGGCAGGTGCGCGGTGCGCAGTGGCGGTGCGGCTGTTCAGAAGATGCGACAGCTGTGAGCGGCTATGTGCCTAGTCAGCTGGCATGGACACTTGGGATGAAGAGATGACAACTTGCACATTGGCAGCAGTTCCTGCGTACATCAGCAACACCAAGCAAAGCACCACAAGCGGTGCGAACTAAGCATTCCCCGTCACCATTTCATCCCGCCCATGCTGCCGCAGGTTTGTGTGCAACTACATCTACCACAAGAGCTTGCAGCTCACCCACACACTCAGCCGCAGCCAGCAAGATGCAGCAGCAGGTGGCAGCAGCGGCAGCAGCAGTAGCAGCAGCTGTATGGCTGCAGACGCAGCTGACAAGCAGGAAGAGGGCAGCTTAGCAGCAGCAGGCAATAGCAGTGATGCAGGCAGCAGCGATGCAGGCAGTTCACAAGCAGCTCAGCAGCAGCAGCAGCAGCAGCAAGCTGATGCATGTGAGGGCACTCCATGCTACTCACTGTTTGTGCATGTGCCGTCGTTTGAAGCTGTGCCTGAGGAGAAGCAGCAGCAGTTCCTCCTGGCCCTGCTGGACAGCATCAGCAAGCAGCTCATGCGCACCGAAGCTGCCTGACTACTGCATCCTGGATTAGGAGCGTTGGGTGTGGTGCTCGTGGTGGATTAGCAAGCATATGCAACATCATCGTCATATGACGTGTTCGGTCATCGTGCTGTTGACTCTTGACCAGAGGTAGCCTGCGGCTGCCTACCACAGCAGGCTGTGGCGTCTGGGCAAGCAACTGGTTGACACCTGTAACACATGACTTGAATTTTAGGGCTGAGTGTGTGTTGCTGAAGAGCAAACTGTAGTCTGGCACTAGGGTTCATTACCAGGCTGGCAGGGCACTAAATCGCTGCGCCGTGACACTCAGGACACCGTAACGGTATCAGTCTGCCTAATGAACAGATGCTTTACTGTAGGTAGCTTGAAACGTGTTTTGTTCGCACGAGATCGCGTCTGGCACAGGGCACGGCTACCGGTATCAGATCGAGCTCTGTGCGTCAAACCTGGGACTCCCAAACACAGCTCTAGATATCATACATTGTAACTTAGTACAGAAAAGGAATCAAAACAGCTGGGCCGCTCAGATTTGTGCAAGGTTGGCGCTGTGTGCAGCACACAGCAGAGATGCTGCTGCTGCCAGCAGTGCACCCTCCCAAACTGCCAAGCCACAAGAGGCAGACACTTAACAGAGGCAGAACCACGCTTAAAAGGCATGACTTGTGGCGCTGTATCTATTTTGGAGCCAATGAGCAGCAGGCGGCCACTGCTTGTTTGGAGGGAGAGCTGGTGCAGCTGCCAGCCACCCACAGGCGGGGCATCCTGCAAGGTGAAACTGCAAGGAGTTATCAACAGCGATGAAGGCACCAATCAGCAGACAACACACACAGCAGCAGTAGCAGCAGGTGGTGGTGCATGCTGCATGGGCCTGGTTGAGCCACCAGTTTGTGTGTGAGCACCAGCAGCACGTGTCTCATGCTGCTGTTGTCCCAGTTTGTTGTGTACGTGCAATTGCGCAACACTGGCCTCTTGCTGTGCTGTTGTAATGGCTGCTGCAGGCATGTTAGGCACTGCAGCCATGACCATCACCAGCCCAACAGCCGATGCAGCAGCAGCACAACCACCCGCAGCTACAGCTGACCCAGCTCAACAGCAGAGCAGCAGCACAGGCAGCAGCAGCAGCAGCAGCAGCGAGAGCCTGAGCAATGCGAAGGCCTGCAACGGCAGCGCGCGGGGTGCTGCTGCTGCAAGGGATCCAACCATCAACAGCGGGTGTGCAACGCCGGCATCTGTGCGGCAGCAGCAGCAGATGTCTGGGCTAGTGCCTCCGCGTCAGGTAGGTGCTGCGTGCTACTCGAGAAACCACTTCCGTCCGGTTTTTACCGGCTGTTCCAGTTGCTATAAGCTGCAGCATCCAAGTGTAACCAGCTGCATCTCCACGCAAGCCGGCTGTTTTGGCATGCAGCAGTTGTGCCTGGAGGCTGACACTGGCAACACTGACGTGGATGACAGCTTGCCGTACTCAACGTCTAAACGAGTCTTCTTTTGTCAAAACATGTTGAAGACGGCAAGAGCCAGATCATCATATTTTGTTCTGTATTGCAGGTGGGCCTGGATGTGGAAGTGATGCGTGCACAGGCCGCCCTGGATGGCTGCAGCACAGACCTGGAGAAGCACAGGCGAGGCTGGCCACGGCCTGCCGCTGTTGTTGGATGGTCTGCTCTGGCTAGAACCACTCGTTTAGCCGCTGTTGGCTTGCCGTGCGGAAGGGTGGCTTGTGCTGAAATGCGTTGACAACTCCCAGCAAATCGCACAGAAAGCGTTCACCTCCATCATTAATCCACACCAACACCGCATGTACTGCCTTGAGACTGCCTATTGATGCACACAATGTGCTGCCGGCCAACTGTACTGCCTGCCATTGTACTGCCTGCCATTCGTACTGCTTCCCAATTGTACTGCCTGCCGCAGGCTGCTGGTGACGCTCAAGGAGACCAATGCAGCCGCCTTTGCAGCGCTGCTGCAGGGTGACCTTGAGGGGCTGCTTCCGCTGGTGTACACGCCCACCATAGGGGCGGCCTGCCTGGCCTGGGGCAGCCTGCTGCCACGACCAACCGGGCTGTACATCACCAGCGCCGACAGGTGGGTGGTTGTGTGTGTTATACCACCACTAGCATGGCAGTTGGCCGGGGCTGCCTGCCTGGCCTGGGGCAGCCTGCTGCCACGACCCACCGGTTTGTACATCACCAGCGCTGACAGGTGGGTGGTTGTGTGTTGTTAAACCACCACTGGCATGGCAGTTGGCTGGGGCAATTTGCCGGGCTTGGGGCAGCCTGCTGCCACGGCCAACTGGGCCACACATTGCCAGCGCCGACAGGTGGGTTAGTACAGCAGCAACTCTGCTGGATTGTGTATCGTTGCCAATGTTCTTCTGTGTTATGCCAGATTGGTAAGGCCTGGCGGAGGGTGTGTGTGCAGCTGGTTGCTGGGCGGGCTAGCTTGTCTGCCAGGTGAGGGCTGTTGGCAGCACTGTGTGTGGCGCTACGAGTCAGGTCGACATTGCAGTCACAGAGACATGGCAAGCAGTCAAACAAGCTGACTGGCGGTGCCCTTTGAGATTACTGCTGCTGTCGCTGCTGCTGCTGCTGCTGCTGGTGCGCTTGCTGTGCAGGGGCAAGGTCGATCAGGTGCTGCAGCACTGGCCATCTGATGAGGTGGGCAGGGCAGTACGGCTGCTGTTGTGCCAAGCTTGCACTGCTGGACCTGTACTGCTTTGCCGGTGCTGCTGGACTTGTACTGCTGGATTTGCAATGCCGGGCTTGCACCTTCCGGCGGATGTCACATAGCAACCTGCCTTTCAGGTGCATGCAGTAGCACCGTCTGACGAGCAGGACATGTAGCATATCCATGTATGTGCTGGCTGCTGCTGCAGGTGCGGATTGCTGTGGTGACTGATGGCGAGCGGATTCTGGGACTAGGTGACTTAGGCGCCCACGGCATGGGCATACCCACAGGTGGGTTCTGTCTGCTGCAGCCGCCAACAAATCATATGACTGCCGCTCAACCAGCAAGCTTGCTTCGCCCTGAGTGACCGCACACATGACCTGAGCTTTCAACCCCCCAGTTGTGACGCGTTCGTCGTTTGTTTCGTTGGTTGCCTGCTGCAGGCAAGTGTGTGGTGTACAGTGCAGCAGGCGCCGCACCTTCCTGGCTGCTGCCCATCACTGTCGATGTGGGCACCAACAACGCCGCACTGTTGTCAGACCCCCTGTACATTGGCCAGCCGCAGCAGCGGCTGCGGGGCCAGCCATACCAGGCGCTGATGCTGGAGGTGGTTCAGGGCCTGCAGCGGCGCTTTGGGCGGCAGGTGCTGCTGCACTGGGAGGACCTGGCGGTGCGCAATGCATTCAGTGTGCTGCAGGTGAGGGCTGCTTGCGTATGCTTGACAATAGCAAGCGTGGTTGAGACAGGTGCTCGTGCACTGGGAGGACCTGGCAGTGCGCAATGCGTTCAGTGTGCTGCAGGTGAGGAGTGGGGTGTCGGAAGCAGCTTGAAGTGTGTTGCCAGTTGGCAAAATGTTGAATCGTGCCTGACAAGGCTGCTTTGGGCGCCAGGTACTGCTGCACTGCGAGGACCTGGCTGTGAGGAATGCATTCAGTGTGCTGCAGGTGAGGGCTGATTGGCATAGCAGCATGATGTGCGTTGTATGTTGTGGAAAGGGCAGAAAGATTGTGCTCGACCACAGCGGGCAGCGTTGGGCCAGGCCCTGGCAGTGCTGGTGCACTGGGAGAACGTGGCGGTGTGCAACGCATTCAGTATGCTGCAGGTAAGGCAGGCTGTGTGTGCTTGCCTCCTGCGACACAACGTGCATGCGGCAGCCGCAGTGAGGTCAACTGCTGCATCTTCTCGAGTAGCACAGTAGCATGATATGTGTTGCCAACTGCCAAGACGGCATTTAGATTGTTCTTGACAACAGCAGGCAGCGTCGCGCAAGGTGCTGGTGCACTGGGAGGACTTGGCTTTGAGGAATGTGTCACAGTGTTGCGAGTGAGGGCTGATGCCACGCAGCCCCTGAAAAGGTAGGGTAAACTAGAATGGTTCAGTCAGTACGGCTGACAGCAGCTGCCTGTGCACCTGGCAGCTTGCCGCCAGCTCCTTCGCATTGGCGCTTGCTTGTGGCCCCGTTCTTGTGCAGCACCCCAAGCGTCTGCTCTCTGCTGCGCTGTGTTGCCTTTTCACACCTGCAGCTGGCGCAGGGTGCAGGCGTGCCCACGTTCAACGACGACATCCAGGCGACAGCAGCGGTGGCAGTGGCAGCAGTGCTGGGCGGTGTGCGAGTGCCTGGCGTGCTGCCACTGGCTCAGCAGCGCTGGCTGTTCTTTGGTGCTGGCCAGGTGCGCATGTTTATGACAGAGAAATTGCATGTTGCATGGTAGCAGACCAAACGAAATGGGCGGCGAATGATGCATTTGACTAGGATGTTTAGGAACAAAGCTTTACGGAACATTTGTTGTGTGGCTGCAACTGTGGGTTGACAACACGTAGCATTGAAGCCAACCACCTGATGCGTGCGGCCGCCCTTCAGCAGTTTTGGTCATGCACGCGTTCATAATATACAGTAGACCCACAGAGGCGGCAGGGTGATAAGCACAGCCCAGCATAGCTGGACACCCAAAGCACCTTTGCAACAGCCTGCTGTAGCTCTTCACTTCTCAAACTGATGGCTGTCTGGATATTGCCGTGCTGTCTGCAGGCCAACCTCGGCACAGCACGGCTGCTGGCGCAGGCGCTGCAGCAGCAGGGCGTGACAGCAGCAGCAGCAAAGGCACGCATATGGATGGTGGACAGCAAAGGCCTCTTACTGAACACCAGGCAGGACCTAACCCCTGAAAAGGCCGAGTTTGCACAGAGCCCCAGCAACTTGCCTGGCAGTGCAGCAGCAGCAGCAGCAGCAGCAGCAGCTAGACTAGTACAGAGTAGCAGCAGCAGCAGTAGCAGTGGCAGTGGCAGCAGCCGGAGTAGCAACAGTCAGGATACAATGCAGCGGCTTGCGGCCATAGTGGCAGCAGTGCAGCCGACGGCACTGATAGGAGCAGCAGCAGTGCAGGGGGCGTTTGATCAGCCGGTGATTGCAGCAGTGGCTCAGGTGAGCCCAGCTGTTGCAGCTGCACATCGCATCTACTGACCGGCATGCTCATTACACGGACAGCTGACGCGCTTTGTATGCATTGTCGCCTGCATCAATGCCTGTGTTCAAAGCCTGGCTGCGGCACTGCATGGCTAACGTGTCGCCTTCCACAACCAATAATGCTGTTTGTCTGGCATTGCCTGCACATCAGCATAAGCAGCTCAAGTTTCTCCTCACACTCTGAGCCCCTGCTTCTGCTTGTCCTGCAGGCAGCAGCAGCTGCTGGTGGGCCATCAGCGCGGCCCCTAGTGCTGGTTTTATCCAACCCCAACAGCAAAGCGGAGTGCTCCTTTGAAGATGCTTTGCGCTGGAGCGGCGGCCGTGCTGTGTTTGCCAGTGGCAGCCCATGGCCAGCAGTAACGGTGCAGCAAGCTGGCTCATCTGCAGCATCATTCAGCAGCATAGACAGCAGCAGCAGTGATTCTGCCTATATCATCATCAGCAGCAGCGGTGTGCTGCTGAGGCCTGCTCAGGCCAACAACTGCCTGGTGTTCCCTGGGCTGGGGCTGGGGGCGGTGCAGGCTGGAGCAGCAGCAGTCACAGATGAGATGCTGCTGGCGGCAGCGCAGGCAGTCGCAGGTGGGCGCTGCGGTTGCTGCAACATACATTGTGCTTGCTGCTGTGCTGTCTTGTGTGTCCGGCTACACAACAGTAGCTGTGGCTGCTTGTTGGGCTTGTGTTTTCCTTTAGCTGCCGAGCCTACCTCTCTGCTGAACCTGCATCAGTCAGTCAGGGATCATCTCACTCGATATGTGTGTTACACGACGGGAACACAGCCCGTTTTCGAGCCAATGACAGGCTCATTGGGCAAGCACTTGATCCACATCAACAATGTAAGCGCGGTTTACACAGTATCCAAGGCAGGTGCTCACAAGACATCAAGAATGTAAGCGCGGTTTACACAGTATTAATGGCAGGTGCTATAGCAGACAAGGCCGCTTCATGCTGCTTGCGTAGCTGCACACCTGCAGCTGCTGCCGCTGCTGATGCTGCTGATGCTGCTGATGCTGCTGATGCTGCTGCAACTCCCCTCACGTGCTCCACCCGCACCCCCCATTGCAGGCATGGTGACTGCCGAGGAGTTGCGCCAGGAGTGTGTGCTGCCACGCATTGGGAGGCTGCAGGAAGTCACGCAGGCAGTAGCAGCGGCAGTGGCAGCAGCAGCACCAACACCAGCAGGCAGCGGCAGCTTCTTGTTGGCGTGATGGGTTGGCGTGATGGGACGGCAGGGGAGGGCAGCAAGTTGTTTCACTGCCAACACGACCTCTACCTCATGTGCATCTTGTTTGTGGTGAGCTGAGCTGTTTCTGGCGTGTTGTGCTGAGTGGTGTCTAGCTTTCTCAGCAACAAATGGGCTGCACATCTGGTGTGTGTCGGTGATGTTGCAGTGACCACCGATCAGGATGCTTGGGCGAGGGCGTGTTCCTGCAGAATATGTTCCTTTGAATGCATGCAATTGTTTCGCGGCTTTGGTTCCGCGAAGCAGCGCAGCATGAGTGAGAAAAAGCGAAAAAATAGAAGAAGAGGGGTTACACGGTGTGCACAGGCAACTACGTTGCGAGCGGAAAAATGAGAGAGAGGCTTGTTACAGGAGAAGGCAAGCTATCACCCGAGAGTGAGTCACTCGCCGTCGTGATATTGGCCTCGCGGGGCACACCGCGCCCACACCCCGCATTAAAGTAACTACTTTTCAGCTCACATATCGTATGAACTCGATAGCAAGCCACAAGACGCCACCAAAGAAAGCTCCA
>RWJK01001842.1:191980-216476 GCA_004335835.1 Scenedesmus sp. ARA3 | reverse complement strand
TTGCATGATGTGCAACTGGACGTGCCTTGACTTGCATCTTGATTGTCTGGTGATCATAGTGTCGATGACTGCAAGGCTCTCCATATTCGCGACCATTCAACTTAACATTCTTAGAATGCTTCATAGTGTTGACACAGAGAGCTTGAGAGTGATCTTGAGAGCTAGCCAGGACTAGAAACACTGATAAATCGGGCGGGTGATGAGAAATTCAGGGATACTCAGCAGTGAGAAATGCTGAAAGTGTGCACCTAAAAATCAACTTGTTTTCACCCGACTTCAGAGGCCAGCTGAAAAATTCACCGCGATCAGCAAAATTCAGTGGTGCAGGCGCTGAATTCTGCCTAATGTCTGCTGAAACAGGGGGGGTCAGCTCACAGTGACGCAGAAGCATGGGTGCTGCAAGCCAGAGCAGTGCACCTTCAGCACTGCGATTAGCCTCAGGTCTGGCATACACAAAAGATCAAACAACAATGAAAGCCAATGTTTTACTCTGGATGGACATGTGTGATAGCAGACATCCACACTGAGGGCCCATTTCTTTGGCCGTGAACACATGACCGTGACCGTGTTGTTTCACTCCGTTAACGGCGTGATGGGCATGACGGGGTTTCTGAGCACCGTGTCTCATGACCGTCATGCCCGGTGACCCAGACACGAAGTACACGAAAGTTGATGGACCCCAGGGGTCCATCAACTTCGTGACGATACCCTGCTCTTTTCATTTCGCCCAAATGCTTTATAATGTAGTTAGAAACAATTTCCAGTAGGTAACGACGCCGATCAAGCGCTGCCCATGAACTTTCACTCGAGTCAACAACCCTTGCCTTACTCGTTTTGGCCCCTGGTGGCCTCGCAATACACGCATTTCAACCAAAGCGATTACATATAGAGCGCATCGAGCAAGCCGAGGAGCCAGAATTCAGGATTCCGTTCACTGTGTTCCCCATCACGTTGTCCACGGTCTATGGAAATGCCCATGACGTGACTGTGGGTTCAAACCGTTGACGGTCCGTACAGCGTGTGTAAAAGACACGGTCACGGCGTGTTCCAGAGAAACAGGCCCTGAGCCATGGCACTTGTGTGTCACCGGCCATATAAACTTTATATTATAAAGCATTATTGAACCCCCCTGCTGCGTTAAGCTCTTTTATCTGATCCCATCGGTGATTCTGTCGAACATATTCAGTTGACTCTCACTCATACATCGGTCGGTACACACATTCGGTCGTTCCACAAGTCCTGCGTTTCGGTTACCCCTGTGCACCGGTGAACGCGCTGTGATAGCGGCTGACACGCTTGCTTTTTTATTAGTTTGGTTAGACTTCCTGCACACACACCTGTACGGTGCTTTGCGCACACAAAGATAGAAGCGCGGGGAGCTGTGCGAGGCACTGCAGCTGCTGGTGTGCCAGTTTCCTGTGAAGCAGTAAAGAGCAGGAGGTGGACCTGACATGACGTTTGAGACACCGGTGGTTCTTCGATGAAGGTGTGGCGCTAACAGACTCAGCACCCCTGCAACTCAGATTTGTGCTTTGACAGCCAGCTGCAGCAGCAATGCTGTGCCACATGCAATGCAGTGCAGCGAGTGGGCTTTAACCAAAGCATGCTGCTTCTGCAAAGCACTACAGCACGGTGTGATCAAACTTAAACGGCAGGTCACAGTAGCGGCTGGTGAATGCTATCTGCACCCTTCACAACACACTGCACGCAGGGCGCGTCAGGCACGCCTGCTGCGTCACAGCAGCCAGCGGCAGCACCCGCAGCACAGCTGCTACTATCATTGCTGCTGCTGCTGCCAGCACTCTCGCAAGCCGCGACACAGACCAGCAGCAATGCCCCGTATGGCGCATACCTTGGCTGCTTCTCCCTCAGCCGCTTGCTGTACATGCGTGGCGTAGAGGGCAAGGAGGGAAAGCAGTTCACAGCAGACACCATCCGCCAGTGCATGCCAGACTGCAAGTACAATGGCTATTCACTCAGCATCATCACACCAGCTTATCGCTGCTGGTGTGCCATCAGCATGCCTGATGT
Source organism: Scenedesmus sp. ARA3 (assembly GCA_004335835.1). Lineage (NCBI taxonomy): Eukaryota > Viridiplantae > Chlorophyta > Chlorophyceae > Sphaeropleales > Scenedesmaceae > Scenedesmus > Scenedesmus sp. ARA3. Next base: position 214,445 of record RWJK01001842.1, on the reverse strand, counting down.
GCAGGCGCAGCTGTCGGAGGCTGCCTGTGCAGCAAGCAGCGAGCTTGGCGCTGCTGTTTTCTACCACCACGAGTGTGAGTGCCGCGGCAGGACAACAGCAGCAGAGCAGCAATGACAATGGCAAAAGAGCACAAGCATTTGTCTTCAGCAGCACAGCATGCGCAACGGCACGGCCATTCACCAGCTCTAGCAGCCGCAGCAGCAAAAGCAAAAGCAGCAACCAGCAGGCCACCACAAATGTATGCGCAAACAGACAGACTGCTAAAGCACTTGCACGCATCCTGTGCTGATCAGTCCTGTTGCATGATATGCTGAGAGGCATCCTAAGCAATGTGCACAGTCCAGTACAATGGTTGTCGCTGGGGGTCAAGCAACTACAGCTCGTTCCTCTTCTGTGCTGCAGTTGCAGGCAAGCAGAAGTGTCGGTTGGAGGCGCTGCCACTCACACCCGACACTGTACAGCTCAGCAGTGGCAGCAGCGCCACATTCAACGCCCCTGCCCGGTCACTAACACTGGGCCTGCTTGGCAGCAGCAGCGTCTCCCAAGCAGCAGTGAAGGGCAGCAGCATGCTATACGGCCAGGTTGAGGTCACTGCCATGGTCAACGCAGCAATGGACGGCTTCAACACAGCCTTTGACCTGCAGAGCAGCAGCAGCAGCAGCAGCAGCAGCTGCAGCACAAGTGCTGCTGTGCCAAGCAAAAGCGGGGACCGCATCTCCTTTCAGTTTGTGACTGGCGGCAGCCCTCCTGTGGCCAACAGTGTGCTGCTGGGCTCTGCCACAAGGTGCGCAGCGCTGACGCCATGTAAGCCGGGTTGAGCAGGCTGGCGTTACAAGTGTTACGCGCAGTTGCAATGCCAGAGCATGGCGCTCAATCTCCTTGAAATGACTTGCGTGGCAGGTTTGAGAAGCAGTCGGCTGTGCGTGGTGGCCAGTTTCAGGGTTGGTTCATTGCTTTGCCACCTTGTAGGTCTGGCTCCCATGGCATGCTTATGCCAGTGATCCTGGCTGTTTGACTGTGACACCTGCGCATGTTCATCTCATGCGATGCGATGTGTGCTATCAGCTGTTGCTGCTGCGGCTGCTGCTGTTTCCGTGCTTTGTTTCCAGAGGCGCGGTGATGGGTGAGGCGCTGATCAAGCCGGGTGACTACCAGAAGCGGCTAAACCTTGGCTGGGGCAGCAGGACCAACAACACCTTCATCGAGTATACCATTTCCTGGCAGAGCAGCAGAGTCACATATGCCATGGAGGGCGTGCCCCTGGCCACCCGCAAGGCTGGCCAGGAGGTGAAGTGGACGGATGCAAGCGGCAAGCAGCTCAGGTGAGGCTGTGTCACAGCTTTTCAGCTGATGATCTACGATCTCCAGCATATCTAGCTCTGTGACATGGTTAGCTGGCACTGGACTCTGCCTAGTAGACAGTGTCATGCAAAATAGTTGGCATACGTACTGCCTGCCACAGCTGCACTAGTACTGGGCCACACACCTGATATGCTACATCCGTGAGCGCCACTCACCTATGCCTGCAGCATGCGCATGCACCTGACCTGTATTCACAGTCAACCGCTGACATGCTTACCCATTGCCCACTATCCTTGCAGTGCCATTTTTGCATCCCCAAGTCAACCAGCCAGCGTCCATTTCAGCGTATGGAGCAGCCAAGCCATCCAGCAGCAGCAGCAGCAGCAGCAGCAGCCAGCTATGCTGCCGAATGGCCTTCCAGCCCTGAGCCAGTTCACTGGGCTCAAGCGCATCGTGTGTGACCAGGCAGTGTCAGCAGCAGCCAGGCAGCACCGCTCAGTGCGGGGCCCGCCTTGGCTGTATGTGGGGCAGTCATGGGATGCCAGCGATGGCTTTGATGATGCTGGGGAAGACATTCTAGCAGCAAGCAGCAGCAACGGCAGTGATGGTAATGGCAGCAATTCGTTGGATGGCAGCACTACCAGCAGCAGCAGCAGCAGCAGCAGCAGCAGTTACGACAGCACAGATTCATTTACCCCTTCAGATGATTCAGCAGGGATCAACCCTCAGCAGGGGTCCCCCATGTCACATGCATGGCCATGGCTGGCAGGACAGCCTTCAGGCTTGGGCTCCCTAGTGAAGCCTGCACCGCCAGCCCCTGGCACAGCCCTGCCAGGCAGCTATGCTGGAGGCTTCTCTGTGACGCTGTCACCACCCAGGAAGCATCAGGCTGATGATGCTGTAGGTGCTGCTCCAGGCAGCACAGCCATCGGCTTTGTTGATGATGCAAGCAGTGAACCCCAGCCCAATATGCAGCAGCAGCAGCCTGCGCCACCTTCACATGGTGCTGCTGTCCATGCCAACCCAGCACCTGCATCCAACCCCGCCATCACCAGCAGCAGCAGCAGCAGCAGCAAGCCGGCAAGCTGCAGAGTTTCAGTGGTACCTTTTGGTGTGTGCGGAGGCGCAAGCTGGTTTGGCGACTGCTTAGGCCGCAAGTGCAGGGATGCGCCCTGGCCCGGGCACTGCTGCAGCCAAGGGTTTGAATGCGCGCGGAAGTCAAAGCAGCTCTGGAGCTGCGAGCCTCCCGCTGCATGTCCACCAAGCAGCAGCAGCAGCAGCAGCAGCAGCAGCAGCAGCAGCAGTGGTGTGTGTGAGTGGGAGGTGTCTAGGGGTGGTGTGTGTGGAGGGTTGGGCAATGGCTGTGAGGGCTGCCAGTGCAGAGACAGCCAATGGCCTGTGCACTGCTGCTCTGAGGGGTTGGCCTGCATGCGCCGCAGCAGGTGGGCTTGGGTGTGTCAGTGAAGCACACCACAAGACTTGTTAGATGTCTGTCAAGATTCACTGGTTGATGAATATGATGCTGCACGGCTTCTCTGTGTCCGGTGTGTTAGGGCTTGATGACTCCGGTTTGCTCACCAGCTCTAATGAGCACAAACTCTGGTGCAACTTTCAGCCCGTCTAACAGTGGTGAGCTGCAGCCAGGCTAGCCTTTCCTACTGCTGCAGTTTGGGTGCGGCATCCTCAGCCTATGAAGGGGCACAGAAGCCTCGCAGCCTGCACACCCAAGCGTCACATTCGCATCATCCTCAAAGTACCGACTTTGTACTATGGCTCAGAATTACCCTAGCAATGATGCCATCGGAAACATGATCGTGGTATAGCGGGTTACCTGGGTTACTTAAATAATAGATTAAACGTCAGCAGCAGCAGCCATGCTGAAGATGCACTGCCAGGTATGCAAACCTCAATCTGCACATCGAAATAACGAGTAACGTAGTGACTGATCATCCTGCGCCTGCTGGAACATGATGCTGCATGCAACCAACCCATGCACAGTGTATGTAGAGCGGGAAAGAATCCATGCGCAACTGCCTCAATCTGATGCCAACCTGGCACGCATGCAGCCACATCCGACACAGGCATGTCAGCTGTGCTAGGCCATGCTGCAATGCTTGCACGCCGTGCAAAGCCACAAAACAGCGTGGCTGATGTGCCAAAGGTGACATGCAATTGCTTGAATTCATTCCGGCGCTCAGGTAACATGTTGTTGCTGCATGCATCGTGTATCACATGCTGTGTGGTGCACACATATGTTGTGTAGCTCCCGCTGCTTTGACTCAACAGCAGGCTGATTGTATGTGTTGCAGGGCCACCATTTGGGTGGCTTGCACAAAAGCAAACACCTCTCAGAAACTTTTCAATATGTAAAATATAGTAACACAGTCAACACCAGACAACTTCACAGCATCGTGCACAACCCCCTGCCCTATCAATCCCTGCACCTTGCAGCACCTGCAGCACTGGAGCCTCGACCAGCGCTGCTTGCTGCTCTTGCAGTTGCGCTGTGTCTCTGCCAGAACTGCCCCAGAGACATGCATGCATGCACCCAAACGCTTCAGGTATGCTGCCGCGGACACCCATACCAGATGTTGCACGCTCACATGTGTTGCCGTCACCATGCCCTTCCATGCATATGGTGCAACTCTGCACAGCTGTTCATCACTATGCATTGCTAAACTTGTGCATGCATCCACCATTCCATAGTATGCTCAAAAGTCAGCTTACTACAGTAGGCAGAGCACACACCGCCTCATTTGCCGATCTGAAAGAGACCCTCTACATCCAACAGCCAACACACACTCTGCGCCCACCCTTGCTGCATTTACAGCAGCAGAGCAGCAAACAGCACAGCCGCCATCAAGCTTCCCACCAGGGGAGCAGCAGCAGCAGCAGCAGACTTCGCCGCTGCGGTGATATTCGCTGCATCAGCTGCCGCCACTGCCGGCGCTACATCAGTCAGGTTGACCTGGGGTGGCGGTGGGGGCAGCACCACGGTGCGGTTGAGCACGTTGCAGGGCAGCGGCACTGCATCTGTGTTGTAGATTGCGCCGTCGCAGGAGTAGGTCATGCTGCTGACTGGGATGGCCAGGCCAGCACGCAGCTCCATCTCCTGGCCATCAACCAGCACCACGGGGCCTGGAAGGTGGTGGGTTGTGGGTGGTGGAGTGTGGGCAGCAGCAGCAGCAGGGGTACATGTGTTAGCAATGGTTAAAGGCCAGGCTGGCTTGCACGCGAGTTGCTGAAACCAGGCTGCAGATGCTAGCACACATGGGGACAAGTCGGCACAGCAGACATTCTGAGCTGACACTACCGTCAGCGGTGTGCAGTCACCATACTGACCACATAGTCTTGTTTGAATTTGCAGCTGCAGTTGAGGAACGACCCAGCTGATCAGCACATCTTCAACATCCGCTGGCCACTCAGCAATCACAGGTGCAGGTGCTTGACATCAAGTCCCCAGTGTCAAGCCGTAGCACGTGTCAAGCCGTAACACGTGTCAAGCCGTAGCAATCACACCAGGAGCGTTTGCGGCCTCACCTGCGGCAGCTGCTGCTGAAGTGGCGGCGCCCGAGCCGACTGTGGGGTCTGGCTTTGCCACATAGGTGGTTGGCAGCAGCAGGTCACTGGCAGGTGCTGTGGCACCAGCCGCCTGAGCCAGCTTCCTGCCAAAACCAGGGGCAGCAGCAGGAGCAGCAGCGGGGAATGCTGGTGCAGCACCAGCGCCAAATCCAGGGGCTGCGCCAAATGCAGCAGGGCCGGTTGCAGCAGGAGCGAAGCCCGCAGTAGGGGCAACGGCAGCCGACGGGTACGCTGCGGCAGGCATGGCGGCTGCTGGGGCCGGCTGCGTGCGTGCTGCGGTGGCTGTGTCTGACACTGCCGGGAGCTGCGCAGACGTGTCGGTTGCGAATGCGATGGTGGCGTTGGTGCCTGCTGGGCAGAGTGCTGCTATGGACTTCTTGGGTGCTGCTGCGAGGTTCATAGGCACTTGTGCACCAGCTGCCAAGGAGTTAGCAGTAATGGGTGCTGAGGTTGACAGGTAGCTGAAGAGCACCTCCAGCTTGTCATTTGTCAGGTTGACTTTTTGGGCTGTTGCGTCGGCCTCGAATTGTGCCCAGGCGTCGGCTGAGGGCATGATGAAAGTGGTGCCAGCGGCGCCATCCTGCAGGTGGAAAAAGCTAACAGCGTGAGACTTGTGTGACATTCCGGAATGGAGTTGGGTGTGAGTGCTAGCATGGCAGATGGATGCGAACTTGCTGTCATGCATTACAGTGTGTACAAACACATCAACCAGCTAGCGGTGCCATCCTGCAGGCACAAGATGCAGCAACCAAGCGGCAGTGTCCTTGACAGCCGTGCTGTCACGTGGAATGGATGCTTGCTGTCGTATTACGCAGCAACTGCTCTGCTGTGACACCCCACGACAGTCAACATGGGGCCCTTCTGCCGAACAGGTAATCAGCTCAACTGCAAGCCAACTGCAAACTGAAAATTGTAAAAAACAACCCAACTTCAAATCTCCTCGGTCTTGCACGTGCTGCCTCCATCCTCACCTTGACCTTGCGGAGCAGGTACCGGTAGGTCTGTCTATGCGATGGTCATCAATCCCCCCTCACAACAACTGTAGCATTTCAAGTGTAAGAGTTCAGGTGTCCTCTATGTTTGCCGCCTCCATTCTCACCTTGACCTTGCTGAGCAGGTACTGGTAGGCCTTTGCCTGAATGGAGCCCTTAGGAGCCTTGGCAGCCAGCCCAGAGGGCCCGCCAATCAGATCAGCCATGGGCTTGCAGCAGGGCTGCAGCACCTCATCAATCACGCGGATCTGCGTGTTGCAGCCGCGGTCTGCGCCCTCGCTCACGCGTGCTGAGCCTGTGCCGCCGTACACGAAGCCGTCCGGGCGCCAGCTGATGCTGGGGTTGGAGCACTGCGCCTCGCCGGTGCCCTGCGGGTTGCGGAAGACAGTTGTCGCACGTACAAAAGGGTTTAGGGATGTGTGCGGTGTTGCAGTGTGTTCCACAGGGGTGGAGCAGCGTGATGAGGCTGGGGTTGAAGCACTGCGCCTCATCCGTGCCCTGCGGGTGTGTTGTTGACTCCTTGATGACGTTTGCATGTAACATTCATAGCAAACCAGCTGGCAAATGAGACAGCTGAGTAGGACAGTGCTGTGTCGCAAATTATGGCGGTGCACAGGAGGTCGCTGTAGATGCAGTCCATGTGGGCCGATGGCGTTGATGCTATGGCTCGATGAGTCACATGATGATAAGATGCAGTCCATGAGGTGTTACTAGTGCGCTGCACGCATGCTTACTACGGCAACACAGGCCGGTTGTGCTGCAGGCAAATACATTGCTGCAGGTTGCCATACAATCCCAGACACAACAGCTCATCAACTGCTGCTGCCTCCGCCGCTGCTGGCTGCTGCTGCTGCTGCTGGCTGGCTGCTGGCGCTCACCTCAGTCAGCAGCGTCTTCATGCTCAGCGTCTGCTTGCTGGGCCCCGCAAACTGGAACTGCGGCACTGCGTGGTATGCCACAATGCCCTCCAGCAGGGTGGCATTCTTGGCGTAGAGGTAGGGGTAGTTCAGTGCGCCGCTGCGGAATGCGTTCTGGATGGCCTCATCAGAGGGCACAAACAGTGTGAAGTTGCGCACTGTGTGGACAGGAGAGCAGCAGCAGCAGCAGCGGCACACAAGAGCAGTGAGTGTCATGCTCAAGCAGAGCAGCAGTCAGTGGCAAAAGAACACCAGCGGAGCACACACAGGAGCAGCAAATTGTGCGCCATGTGGCTGGTATGTTGCTTCCTTACTTCTTGATTCCTTACTTCCTCAAATCACGCAGGTGGTGGTTTAGCGGCATGCGCAGGCATGAAGTACATGTCCTATTGTAGCTCACCTGAGGAGAAGATGGGCCGCTGCACGCCTGTTGCCAGCAGCAGCGCGTTGAAGTATGTGAGCTCGTTCTTGTTGAGCACTCCCTCCACGTTGCTCTTGCAGGGGCTGGGGATGTTGGCGATCTCGCCCATGATGGCGGCGATGTCGCTGCAGGGGTTGAGCACCTGCGGAGGGGCAGCACAAGGCGCAATGCTGTTCAGTACAGCACAGAACAAACAATGGACTGGAATCTGCCTCAGGCTGTACCCTGCCCATGATGGCGGAGATGTTGCTGCGGAGGTTGAGCACCCGCGGAGGCGAGCACATAGCGAGACAATGCAGTCCAGTGGTGTTACAAGTACAGCGCAGAATGTGCAGATCTGTCTCAGGCATTGTCCCAGCAAGCTGCAGCTCAACTGCACAGGCGTCAACGTACAAGAACACCACGCAGGCAGAGTTTGGAGAGTGCTGCACGTTGCTGCTGCGCTGGCTGGACAGCCTCGTTTCCTCACAGCAGTCGCAGCTACGAAGGGTAGGCGCAATCAGGATACTGCATAACTTTGCATCAGCAGTGACGCTGTGCAGCAGCAGCAGCAGCAGCAGCCGCAGCAGCAGCAGTGCCCCACCTGGTCCACCAGGTAGGCCTCTCCTCCGCAGTATTGTATCTTCTGGCTCATGATGGTGGCGTTGCCGGTGCCGTGCTGCACCTGCAGCAGCAAACAGCAAACAAAACAGCAGGCAGCAAACAGGTGCAGCAGGGAGAACCGCTCAGCAACAACCAACGCGCCGTATTGCATGCTGCTTGCTACGACGCGATGCTTGCACAGCAGCAGGAATGCGCCAGCCACTCCAGCTGCTCAATTACACTGCGCAAGCAGGGAAAGGATGCGTTGTCCAGCATGTACAAGCTTGGGTGCTGGTGCAATGCATCCTGCCGCTGCTGCTGCATCAACAATGCTGGGTCCACTCACTATGATGGCCTCTGGTGTCTTCTTGATGACCAGCCTGTTGTTGGGCAGGCCGGGCCCAAAGGTGCACTGCAGCGTGCTGGCTGTGTCCACAGCAAACTTGTTGATGCCGGGCGTGGCGTCAGCAACAGGCACTTGCACATCCTGCAGGCCACAGCAGCAGCAGCAGCAACAACAGCAGCAGCAGCAGCAGCAGCAGCACGATAACCAGCGGGAGCAGGTGGAGGTCAGCTGGTGTGCAGCTGCAGGACGTACATGTGAATGTGGGCTGCTTCCATTGATAGCGCTGGCTAGTGTGTGCGGGGGTGCACTGATATCAGCAAGCTGGCAAGCCTTGTGTGGATGCAGCCACCTTGACTGTGTAGATGCATTTGAGGATTGACGCAGGGCAACTCTAGAAAGCAGTGACGGCGCTCGTCAGCAGCCAACTTACGAATACAATTAGACGGACATGAGTTCTGCAGCGGCATCTGTAGTGCAGACAACATCAAAACACTCATATCATGGGATTCATATGCTGTTCATGCCCCCCTCACCTTGGCGAGATGGTACAGCAGGATCTGGCCATAACGCGCAACCATGGCGGGCGCAGCAGGGTTGCCCTGGCGCTGGCGCATGGTGGCAAAGAAGGAGTCCCATGCCTTGGTAGTAGGGATGAACAGAGTGCCCTTCAGGTGCTCAGAGTTCAGGATGTTCTGGAACACTGGGTGCACCGGCAGGTTCATGTTCTGGCTGGCAATGAGGTCCAGCGCTGTCTTGCATGTCTTTGCTGGAGCTGCTGGTGCTGCTGCTGCTGGGGCTGGTCCTGCAGCCTCCTGTGCGTATGCTGACACGAGTGCGCCTGCAGGAAGTGCGGGGGATGGTCAGCATGGAGCAAGCAACAGAGCTGGTGACACTGCTCGACACTGGTGACACACCCAGACGAATGCTGATTCAGCAGATACGTCAAAGGTACGTACTCAACGATCAAAATTTATGGCCTATCGCTGCGACCTCCCCTCGGAATCAACCAACAGCAGGACGTTTGCTGGGGCGGGTGTCAACGACTTCATACTCGTCGTTATCGTGGACCACGTCCCCTCAATTACACCTTTTAGAAGTTTTGAAATGCATTACGACGGAGTTGCATTGCTGTAATGCCTAGAAAGCGTAGCAGTGACACCTTGCCCGACGGTCTCGGTGACTGATTAGGTGCTGCACCCATTCACCCACCTGCAAGCACTGTCAGCGCAACTAATGCTGCTGACTGCCTCATCGCTGCTTTCTTGCTGAACTCCTCTAGCCGCTCTACTGTTCGCTAGTCCGTTGCTGTGTGTAATGAATGGCGCAAACGTTGCGCAACAATCGCACGATTTCTGCCTTGAAACAATCGCATTGATGTTGCTGAGTAATGTGTGAGCTGCACTGCCCGGTGACTTCAAGCTCTGTTGTTACATCAACAGTTAGTGGCACTCGGTTGCGCCAGTTGCAGTGCGCTCCACCAGGATCGCGTGGCGTGGCTTGCATTTCCTTTGTGATAGAAACTGCATTCAACGAGGTTGAAATGTGCAAAAGTGCTGCTCCGATGCGTGGCTCGATCCACCTCTTGTCATCGCTGTGCTGTGCAGGCCCTGAGGGCCAGGCTGATCGACAGGCAATCTTTTGGCAGTAGGGAGAAGGCTTGGCTAATGCGAGTTTGCAGCAACCTTCTACCATTGAAGAAATTTTGGGCATGTGATATCTATCAGTTAACAAGCTTGCTGCTTGCAGGTGTGACGTAAAGCCAGCCGCTAGGCCAGCTGAGCTGAACTGCAGCAAGCCGCACTGGGCCACGTAACTCCGCTGATCACGCATGCCATCTGGGTACGTTCAGAGGGCGTGCAGCACACCTTGCACAGGCATGCCCTTGTTCAAGGCATAGAAATTGTTGCTTGAAGCCAGGCTTGACTGCATCCCAGGCCAGCGCATGCCGCAGGCCTGAGGGACCCTAGGGTCCTGCAGCTGTCGCGCGATGCCTGATCGGCTGTCCAATGAATGCGCTGCATGGCGCAAACGTAGCATAGCTATATGCATAATGTGTCGTTGAAAATTGAAACTCATACATGCGTCGTCACGCACGCAGGTGCTGGCGCTGCTGTGCAGCACTGTCTGAAGCATCATGCACTGCGCTCCGCAGTGGTACCACTCTCAAGTGAAAAATGATGACCCATGTTGCAGAAGGTGGTTGATGGGCGGAGCGATGTCGGTGTGCTTTCATCACAGTCTGACAAAACACCTGCAGTGCTACAGCCTACTGCTGCCATGATGGCCGCCACCATGCCGCAGTGGCAATTGCAATCAGAGCTTCGACAGCAGAAATATGCCATCACAACTACTGGTGATCGGACTTGTTTGAGTTGCTCCTCACCGCCTGCAACGCAGATTAATTGATCCGCATGCGCACATTTGTCTGAGTATGCTTGAGCTGCACGTCAGCAGCTGCTGACGTGCAGCTGGTGCCTATCATAGGCATAAGATGCAGTCGGCCGGGGCAGCTGCAGGTCTACCAGCTGCAGCAGCCGCTGCTGCGCAGCAATGCATGCATTGCCTGGCGGGTGAGGGGGGGCTCAGCAGGCTTCAGCGTATTCTGCACCTGCACCAAGGAGTTCAGCCATATCCACCATGGCCTCAAGTGCCTGGCACTGCAGCTCAACTTGAGCTGCTCAAGGCCCCAAGGGAGCCACCTTTGGACCACATTCCTGCAGCTCAGCTTGAGAGAGTTTGGACCACATTCCTGCAGCTCAGCTGCAGCACCCAGGGACCCTTGGTGGCACCCTCCAAACCCTCTCCAGCTGAGCTGCAGCTGCCTCATGAGGCATTGATCAATGCCTGAGCTCATGCAGAGCCTCTGCTGTTCCGGGAACAGTTGCAGTGCTACGTTGGCTGCTCGCCTAGGACAAGTTGCACTTGTCCTGGGCCACGGCAAAGCTTGCAGCAGAAAGAGGCATACGATAGGTGCACCGTGCACCGTGTACCGCGCAAAGGGCCTTTGCATGTCATGGATTCACACAGATTGCGTCATGGATTAAGCTCTGTACAGCTCCCACTTGCAGGCGCTGCAAAGCAATCTTGGGTCACACCGCTCTCTCCGCCAGCCGCTGAACGCTGGTGACTCAAACATTGGAGAATGGCAGGCACATGCACTGGCACAATTTGCAAAGCCCACCTGCTGCAATCGCGGATGCTAAACCTGGGCTTGCTCAGCCACGTTGATGGCTGCTTCTCCAAGGCAGGGCAGCAGCTGCACGTGCAACGTCCGTGCAACTGTACAGGGCTTGAAGACTCTTCAGCATTGGATGCACCCTGTAGCGTTCGCGAGTCTGATTGTCAAGTAGGCCACGTGCCCATCCTGTAACGCATACTTACGTTTGTTTGGACTGTAATCTGCGATGCCGATACTACGATGAGCTCCCACATTTCATAAAATGACCGTGGCTATTGGCCTGCTAGCAGAGGTTTTGAGGTGGGAGTCACGGAGCATGGATGCACGCAAACATCCCGCCATACGCTGCATCGCGTTATCAACAAAACATATCAAGCTAGCCGATTTCAGCTACACGATCGAGCCCACGACCTTCCTTCAAAAACTTCAGGCTTCTCACAGTTCCCTGCGGTGACACCGTTCAATCCTGAGTTTTCGTTCCTTAAATGGCTAAAAGATTACATTCTTTGCAGTAAGAAGGGCGCCCGGCCTGTGGCTTGGTCGGGTGCTCGGTGCACCAAGATTAGCACGATATGCTTTCGAGCCGAGCAATGGAGGCGAGAAGCAGAAGACTTCTAGCATTAATTTGCTTCCTGTTAGTATCGGACTCCGCGAGCGCTCTCTTCACCGCAAGGTGGGTGCTGCAGCAAACCTGTCGAGTTTTGCTAACATGATGGCTGCAGCAGGCCAGCCCAGCTGAACGCTGAACAAAACGCTGCTCACCATTTTATTGCAGGCCTTGGACAGGCCTGGCATCAAAGGGATCTGCCAGAAAGGCAGAAGCAGCAGCAGCAGCAGCAGCAGGTGACAGCGCTGCACCAGACAGCAAAGCTGCTTGCCCACATGCAGGCAAGCAACTCAGCAGCAGCAACCCAGCAGCAGCAGCAGCAGCAGCAGCAGGTGAAGGAGCCGAACGAGGTCAACATGGTTCAGCAAACGCAGCGGACAGCAGTGCAGCTGCAGCAGCAGCTCGCAAGCTCACTGCTGCGTCACCAGCAGCTGCAAAGTCAGCAAGGGCAACACGGCAGCAGGCGCAACGGAACAGCAAGACTGCCAATACGCAGCAGCGCACAGCGTCTGTTGCTAGTGTTGCTAGCACTCCAACACCGCTTCGGGCTGCTGCAAGCAGCATCAGCCAAGAATCTGCTACTTCATCAACAGACTGGATTGGGCAGATGTCGCAGTCAACTGTGGTGATTGCATCACCAGCACGCCGGCAGAGCTTCCCCTCGCAGTCAGCGGAGGGCGGCACTGTGCTGCTGGACTCCACAGGCACCAAGGCGGAGCTCGGGGGCAGCATAAAGTCCTTCACATGGACCATCACAGGCACTGGCACAGACAACAAGGATTTCAAGCGCGTAGTGGACGGCGCCAATGCCACCGTGCTGTTGCCGGCAGGCAGCTACAGTGTGTCACTGCTGGTGGTGGCATCAACAGACACTGCGAGTGACAGTGTGCCGAGGTTCACAGTGGATCCATTCTCCGCCCCCAGCCCATCTCCCACACCTATGCCTAAAGCAGCAGAGGGTGTGATAGCAGTAGATCTAACAAAGCCGCCGGGCCCGCCACCCAGCTCACCCTCCCCACCCACAGCAGTGACACCGCCAGGTCAGCAGCCGCCACCGGTGACGCCACCACCAGCTGGTGTCACTACGCCCACGCCGCCACCTACTTCCACCACCCCTCCACCTGACACCACGCAGCCGACCACACCACCAGTGTCTGGTGGTACCCCCATCCCCACAACCCCGGTGACACCGCCTGCTGGGACACCCAACCCGGTTACACCACCACCAGCGTCACCTCCTACGGGTGACACTTCAGGCGGCAGTACCACACCGCCACCAGCCACCACACCCACACCTGCGCCACCTGCGGGTGACACTGGCGGTGGGGCCAGTGACGGCAGCGGTGGCACTGGCGAATCAGGTGGCACGCCTACGCCGCCACCAGCAACAACGGTGAGAGCTTGCCTGCCGGGCGGTGATGAGCAGCTGCACTTGCATGCATAGGCATATCTGTAACAGTCCATTGTTCACCTTGCGTGCGTGTGCAGCAGCAGCAGGCGCTGATGCCACAGCTCCAGCCTAAACTAAACACCTTCCAGCCACCATACTGACACACCACTGTTGCCGTCACTGCTGCTGCTGCTGCTGCTGCTGCTGCTGCTGCTGCTGCCGCCGGCCACAGCCGCCGGCGCCTCCTCCCCAACCAACACCTCCCCCGGAGCCCGCGCCAGCGCCGGCACCGCCACCTGTAACCCCTCCCCCCACACCTGTCACCCCACCGCCCACCCCGGTTACACCCCCGCCTGTGGTGCCACCGCCGACACCGGTGACACCGCCGCCGACACCGGTGACACCCACACCCGCCCCGACACCACCCCCGGCGCAGCCACCACCTGCGATCCCTCCCCCAGCATCATATGAGCGGCAGTGCTTCGTGCAGGTGCGGTGTGCATGCGGCACGAAGCAGCGCATCAAGCATGTTACAAGGATGTAACAACATGATGTAACTTGCAACTGCATGCACTTTGATGTAACATGATGTAACTGACATCTCCATGCACTGGATACCATACGACACGACTGTAGAGGAGCGTGCATGCATGTTCACACCTTGTGCTGACCAGCGGGTGCACGCTGGCTTGAACTTTCCAGAACCACGTGCTGTTTTAGCTACGCAGCTATTTGCTGGTGTGTGGCTTGTTTGGACTAACTGCACTGACGGCTGCACAACAGCAGCAAGAGTCAGAGTGCTGACACTCGTTGCTGCTGTTGCTGCTGCTGCTGCTGCACATGTCACTCTGCTGGCGTGGCCTTACAGGACTACAACATGGCAGACCCAGATGAATGTGAGTCCACGAAGCAAATGGCTTGCTGATGCACGTGCCACCACAGCTAACTTTGCAAGCGTGCAGGCCTATAGTCCCTTGTTTGTGACACAAGCAGTAACACAGTGTCAAGCGCAGCAGACACTCTCCAGCCAGCCTAGCTCTATAGCAATCTGACTATGTGCCTGAACTCTGTCCTCTCCTCACATGCACAGGTGATACTCGCCATGTTGTCGAGCATACACTGCTCACCGCTTTGCATTGCAACTGCTTGCTCACTGCGCTTGCCCTGCACACCCGCATCCTCACCACCCACCCACAGGGGATGCTATGAAGCAGTGCTGCGATGAAGCAAAGGCGCAGCCGGGTGCTGTGGAGCCAGACTGCAACAGCCTGCCGGCCCGCCCAGGGCCAGCTGCCCCAGCTGCTGCGCCAACACCACCACCACCAGCTGCTACACCGCCGCCGGCACCTGCACCTGCCACCCCGGCGCCCACGCCAGACAAGGCACCGGACTACCAGTGCAGCAAAGGGGTGCGTGCCTGTGCAGAGTTGTGCTGAAGCCATTAGCGGCGTGAATTGGAAAGCAGGACACGAGCAGTGCCGCAGGTGCTGTGCTGACTCAACAACAACCCACACATGCAGCTTGCCTGCCATGTGAAAGCAAGATACCAGCAGCTTCTGGTGTGTTTGTGTGCATTCAACTCACATGCAACTGGTCAAATCTGATGCTGCTACTGCTGTTGCATCCTGCATTGCCTTCTTTTTGTGCCTGCAGGACTACGACATGACAGACGCAGACTCCTGGTGCGTGGTGCTGCTGGAACCTTTGCTGGCCCATGCCTGCTCTGCTGGCAGACGTCTTTTGCTGCAGCTCAAGTCTCAGCACCTTGCAGCGGCAACCACTCACAGCCGACTTGATGCTGATATATTGAGTGCAATGCAGCTAACAGCAGCTACACACGTGCACTGTGTCAGCTACAGCAGCATCTGCGTGGCTGCCAGCTGGCGTTCAACAGCTTGGCAGGCACAGCACTGTACTCAATGGTTCAGCCTACAGCTCTCACAGCACCAACCAGATCGCTTCTGACCCTGTCACTTATCACCCTAATGCTGCTGCTGCTGCTGCAGGGACGGCTTCAGCCAGTGCTGCAGTGACGCCAAGACTGATGGCTACGACATTGGACGGTACTTCCCAGACTGCAACAGCATCCCGCCACGCCCGCCGCCACAGAGCAACTGAGCGCAGCGCTCAGCAGCAGCAGCAGCAGCAGCAGCAGCAGCAGCAACAGCAGCAGCAGCAGCGGCGAAGGAGTGGTTGATGTGTGAGGCGCCCTGCCCATGAACGCGCCAGCTCACGTCTGTTGCTGGTCGGTGCCTGGATTGCTGAAGGTGTGCTTGCCACATATGTGTTGGTGCGATGCTGCAGACATTGTTTGGGCGGCATGCGCACAGCATTTTGCAGCAGTGCCACTGACGCACTCTGTGACGGGCAATACGGTGCCAAACATGGAGCTTGGGACGCATCTACTATGCTACTTACTGAGCAGCCAAACAGTTCACACACACATCCTGCTACCCCGCTACGGTGCTTGACGCTTGTACACCAGTTTGCAGGATGGATGATCATTAACACAACACATCACTTCCATCCCCTTGGAGTACTGCACCACTGCGTTCGACAGCTTGGCTTGGGCTGAACTTGCCTCGCATACATACATCAATTTGATAGTTTAGTTTCAGTGCTGACGTGCACAAGTTGTTGGCGCACGCTGCATGCCAGCTTTCTCAGTTCAACGTGAAGTGCGACACTGCTGGTGCATGTAGCCAGTGGGGTGCTCCTGTTACCATACCAACCATGATGTTCAACTGAATTACTTTCATCATCATCATGACTGGGGAGTTGGCGCGCCTATTTTGCGCATGCCCCGCGCGTGTGTATTTGTGAGTAACGGTCACACAGCGAACCGTAGTGCACCCTGTATCGTGTGCGCTATGTGCTGCTGCGGCAGCCATTGTTGATGAGCATTATCCTGTTGAACAGGCAGCGTCGTGTAGTGTGATCCTGGAAGCGTGGTGTCAACCTCTTAGTCAGCGTCGGCTGCCTACCGCCGGGTTCATAAGCGTCGGGTTGTTGTTGTCTCTCAGGGGCGTGTGCATGGCCGATGGCGTTGATGCTATGGCTTGATGGGTACCATGATGATGATGATGAGGGGTGTGTGCATAGCACCCATTGCATGTGTTGTGCCAGCCTGTGGTGCATGGTGCCTGTGCGCAGCTGGTGTCAGCCCACGTGGGCCTGCCGCAGCGGCAGTGAGTCGCGCCGCTAGGGCCCAGCACGTGACAAGCAGTGTGCTTGCACGCCCGGATAGGGGTATGCAGCCATCAACGCTGTCAGGGCGTGAGTGTAGTACAGCCTGTACAGTTTTCCAGAGGGGAAGTGCTTGATTTTGACTCCCTGACGTGTGGATCTTGGTTGGGTACATCAAGGATAGTTGTCTGTTGCCTGTCCTACCATTGACGATCAATGGCTGATATTGAAACACGGATGATAAGCCATGACCAACAATGGAGAGTGCTTAGGTGCGGGGAGTGCTGCTCAACCACGACAGATTTGAAAGCACCGCGCTTGATCAACTTCCAGTCTGAAGTGTTATCCTCGAAGCCCGTAGAGCTCATCTCACAGCTGCTGTATCGTTTTTGAGTCCTACTTGATCTTCTGTCCCTGTCGAATACAAGGACCTGCACCAGCGCTCTGCTGTATCGCGTCTGCTTTCAACCAGAATGGCCATAATGCTGCAGCGCCGTGCTTGTGCGTCCTTTGCCAGCACTGCATCCGCCCGTGTGCCAGTGGTGCCAGCACGCCTTGTCAGGCCTGCTCCTCAACCCAGCGGTGAGGCGGAACGCTATGACCCGGGCTTGCAGCTTGCTTGCAGCGCCCGCTGTCTCTCTGCAGGCTTGCGAGGATCTCCTTGCCGTAAATATCCTAGCTTGATGCATATTTCGGCTTGCAAGCAGCCCTGCTAGCTCTCAACAGCCGGTTTGCTCCTGGGTCGTTTGAACTGGCACAACTCGTGATCTGGGCCCCATAGTGTACGCACGGCAGTGGAAATGCCTGATCGAGCTCACAGCTTTTGATCAGCCTTCACGGTGATGCTTGTTTCTGCGGTAGCTCAAACCGCTGCCCTGCCCTTTGCTGCCTGTGCCCCCTTTCCTGTCTGTGTGCCTGTCTGTCTTGCAGCTCGCGTGGTGGTCAGGGCAGAAAGCAAGGGTGAGGCCGTAGTTTAGACCTGTTGGGGCTCTCAAAGCGCTGCTATCAAGCTCCAGCATTTCGCTGTGCCGCAGCGTCCCAACCGCTGCCAGCTCAGCACAAGCAGACATCAGCAGTTGCCTGCTGGCAATACAGCTCAACAGCAGCTGCTGCGCGGCCTGCATGTGCAGTAGTGGACTGGCGCTGAGCTGCCCTGCCTTCTGCTGCCCTGCCTTACACTGCAGACTTTGATGCATACCTGGCTGAGTGGGCAGACAAGGTGCGTACACCAGCAACGCACCTGCGCCTGCAGCACACCCCACAACAGCAGCGCACCTGCATCCGCAGCACACTCCAAAATAGCAGCTTTTGCTTTCACCCCTCTGTGCTCATGTGCAGGTCCTGTACCTTTCTGCTCCAACAGAGCATGGCAACCTTGGTACCGTGCTTTGCCACTGCTCGCTCCCTGGCAGTGTCGTGCCAGCCAGCGTGCTGGCTTCTGTCTAGCTTGCCTGCATGTCACTGCAGCTCATGTTTGTTGATGCTGATGCTCTGCACTGTCCCTGCACTTCCGTTGCCTATGCACTGTACTGCCGGCAGCTTGAGAAGCCCAAGAACATTGCGTAACATCGCTGCTGGTGCTGATGCTGATGCTCCGCATGTGCTCTGCACCCGCTGCACTGCCCATGTGCCTTGCTGCATGCAGTTGGAGAAGGCCGAGAACAAGCCTGTGGCTTCTGTTTAGCTTACTTGCTCATCAATGCAGCTCATGTTTGTTGATGCTGACGCTCCACGCTACTTCCGCACTGCCCCTGCGCTTCCATTGCCTATGCACTTTGCCGCGTGCAGTTTGAGAAGACCGAGAACAAGCCTGTGGTGATTGGCTGGGTGGCTGCAGCAGTGTCAGCCTTCTTCATCGCAGAGTGGCTCATCCACCTGCCCGCACTGGACGTGGTGAGTGAACAGAGTAGCGGCTCGCTGGGCATGTCCCTGAAGCAGCTTTCCATCCTAAGATGTATTGTATCAAGTGGCGAATCTGCAAGCGGCTTGCAGGAAGCAAGGTTGGTCAGGCCTGCAGTATGCTTGCATGGGCGTCACGGCCAGCATCTGCGGCAGCAACATCAGCTTCGTGCAACTCCGCTAGAATGTGCCGGCTGCTGCACAAGACGTTTGTGTCACTCCTCACGTCTGGCATCCTCCCGTGGTGTGTCCGTGCCGCCGCCGCCGCTGCTGCTGCTGCTGCGCCCGCCAGGTGCTGGGCTTCCCTGTGCAGCTGGTGGGCCTGCTCACGCTGCCCTACCTGGCGGTGCGCTGGTACGTGGACGGCAACGACGCCTCCAAGGACATCGAGGCAGCGGCGGTGAGGCGCAGTGGATGCTGCTGCTGTTGATATTGTGTTGCGCACGGCACATGCGTATGGCACAGGAGCCCGCAGCATCATCTGCATGCTACGAACCACGCACTTAAACACCAGCAGCGGGACTGAGGATGGTGCTTTGTGGCAGACGACTAGTACAGGCTACAGTTGATGCGCGAGGCAGGAAGGCAGCCGTCTTCCTGCGCACATCACACAGCAGAACTGCTCACTGCATGTATGCAACCATCTTCTTTTCCCCTTGCTATCCTTCTAGATTGCGTCTAAAAGATTGCTGCGCTCATCTTGCTGCATTGTTGCTGCCATTGCAGGGCTCCATCATCAAGAAGCTGCCAGGCCTTGAGAAGAAGTGAGGCAAGCCTCATCGCTGAGGCATTGCTGAGGCCACCGGGCTGCTGCTGTAGCGCCGCACCACCCAGCGCAGCAGGTTGTGCTGCAGACACGCAACTTGAGGCAGGGGGTGGTGTGCGAGCGTTTGCTGTGTACTGGATGGCAAACTGTGAGAGCGCATGGCAGCTGGTAGCAGAAGGGCAGCAGTGTGGTAGCTTAGCCAGATTGCAGCGCATGCGTATTCTGCGCTGGGCGGTGTTGCAGGAAGCGCTGTTGTGATTGTATGTGTGCAGCTGAGAGTTGAGTATGCTGCACTTGTTTGTTCAACATGTGAACCTTTGTACAATGTTGAGATGTTCTGCGCGCAGCAGTGATGCGCGTGCTTGCTGAGATGCGAGCAACACTATTCAAATCTCTTGAAGGACGCTAGTCGGATGTGGCTGCCTTACCTCAAGTCCTGCTGCCTCTTGTGGCTGTTGCTGTTATGTGATGACGTCATGTTTGGCGTGGATTTTTGCTCCCGTATAACCAAAGGCAGTGTTTTGGTGAGCTGCTTGAGACGCACCAATTTTGTGGCAAGGTGCAGTTTTGTGATGTCGTGTGTTGAAAAGAGTTGTGCTGCTTGCAGCTGCCTTGCGTGGTACTGCACTTCACTGGCTGTTGTTGACCTATGCATGCCGCGTGGCTGTGGCCAACAGCAGCAACCTAAGCACGGTTGTATGGTGTGTTCATGGTGTCGTGCACATACTGATACTGTTGGAAAGGAAGCAGGTAACCACCAGCATGCGTCCTGTTCCTGCCAGCCGCAGGCGGCCAGTGATTCGGTTGCTGTCAACCAGCGCAGCGCACTGCTGCGGCATCATGCCTGGCAGGTGTGATTACACTGGTAGCCACGACAGCCGTGCAAAGATCGCAGTTGTGCCGTTAGTCAGGCTGAAGTGAAGCGAGCTCTCTGTCCAGTTACAACAGTGCAATGTGTTTGACCATAAAGCATTAATTGCAATCACTTTGAGCAAAATGCACAGTATCAATCATGTACAGATTGCACATGTACATAGCCGAATCCACAGTCCTGTCAAGCACCACAGCAGGTTGGGCCGAGTAGCTGCTAAGCTACACGGCACAGGGCAGGGCTGGCACAACCACCGAGCGCATCAACCAAAACTCCTGTGCAAACCCCTGAGGGTCGTGCCACACCCAGCTGTGCCATGCAGCCTGTTGAACAGTAAATGCTTGACAAATTGCAGAAGCAGCCAGCAACCGGCCCCGCAACAGTCCAGCCACCCGGGTGCAGACAGCTGGACTGCAACGCCACGCAGCAAACAGCTGCAATCGCTTGACTCGCTCGCCTACTAGCAAAATCCCATCCTTCTGTCAACAGCTGAAACTGCAGCCCCCAATGTGCCTCATCAGGCTCATCACCTTCATCAGGTCCTAAGTCACCGAATTATCATCATCATCATGTTACCCATCAAGCCATAGCATCAACGCCATTGAATTGTGTCACCGAATTATGTCAGCAACGTCTCAGCCTGCGGGCTTTGGCGGAATGCTGCTGCAGTCAGGAGGGGTCCTGCCTGCAGCCTTCTGTTCTGCGCAACAGTCGCTGAAACCCTGCCTGCAGCAGCAGCGGCGGCAGCAGTGATGGTACTGTCAGGGCATGCCTTCACAGACACAGGTGCAGTGTGCATAATGTTGACGTGGTACAAGCCTTCGAAGCTCAAAGATAACTTTGGGGTGCCTTTGCGAGCATGCTTTCTTGACCAACGACCGTGTGTTTTGAAAGCCTGCAAATCTCCGCCGATCTTATGTGTCACGTCAAACACAACAAACACTCCAAAATCACCCTGCTGCATTTTGCACGTACATGAAGCATCACATTGCAGAAAATGCATCACAACAGACACGGGTGTCTAGCAACTTACCAAAAGTCAGGGTCACTGAGGTCCCCATAATCCTGCAAGCACACAGCATGGCAGCAGCGGTGTTGCCTGTTGGTAAGGCTGCAGTTCCAAACAGCGGCACGCCTGAGATGTCATTAATGCAACCTAGCCTCAGGTCATCTCTTAGCAGAATATGCTGCCACCAACTGCCAGGAAGCTGGCTCTTCACAAAGCATTCTTCGCGCTGAACAGATTGCCCTGATTAGCTTGTGTGCTGCGGGTACCAGCTGCCTGCCTAGCAATGCGTGAAGCATTGCTGCATGCAAATGCTGCCAAGCACCATAAAATCTTTAGTTTATAAGCTGCTCTGCCGCTGCCCGTACCGCTTTGTTGCAGCTCATGTCGTCAGCAGCATCCGGGGTAGGGGCTGGCGGCTGTGCTGCTGCTGCTGGGGGTGGAGCAGCAGCAGCAGCAGCTGGGCGGGGAGGCAGGCTGTTGCACTCTGGCTCTACAGCAGCTGGCTCGGATTTCATGTCATCGCAGCAGGCCTTCATTTCATCCCCTGCAGAGACACCACGACAGGTACTTGCGGAAAGCGCACACAAAAAGAGCTAGCAGACATAAGTCAGCACACATGAGCTGAGCTGTGGTGGTAAAGCTTGCACATTTGACTGCGGCAGCTGCTGCCTGCATCAGCCGCGTAGCATACTCACATGCATCCGGATCCGAGCGCATGTCTCCCATGTCCTGTCGTCCGGCGTTAAACGTGTCAGCAGTGGCAGACAGCAGCAGCAGCAGCAGCAGATGTGTTGTTTAGAATTGCAAGACAACACCAGGCCAGACGGCACACATTGCAGCAGTCCGATTGCTGCTGAGCACCAGCACCCGCAGCTGCCATCCAAAAGCCACTTGCAAGCCTTATATGTGCCGCAAATGGTGCAAAACAAGTCTTGAGCACTGCAGACGCAAAGCCAGTAAACACCTGCTAGTGCGCCTCACAACTAGCGGCTAGAACATGCTTGTGCAGTTGCTGCGGTGTGGCCTGTTGGGACGCCAATTGCCACGTATGTACGCACCTTGGCCAAGCACTGCGGCTCACTTGGAGCAGGAGGGGTGACAGGAGGCGGCTGTGCAGGAGGTGGTGTAACCGGCGCTGGCGGTGGTGTAATCGGTGTTGGCGGAGGTGTAACCGGTGCTGGTGGAGGTGTAACCGGCACTGGCGGTGGTGTAACTGGAGTGGGTGGAGGTGTCACTGGTGCTGGTGGTGGCTCCTGCGGGGTTGGGGCGGGTGCTGGGGCTGGGGGTGGCCTGGCAGGAGGAGGAGCAGGGGGTGTTGCCGCAGGGGGCTCAGGCGCTGGCTCAGGCGGTGGTTCCTGTAGGCAGCAGCAGCAGCAGCAGCAGCAGCAGCAGCAGCAGCAGCAGCAGCAGCAGCAG